>APFE031166000.1:0-46760 GCA_000404065.3 Pinus taeda | reverse complement strand
AGGTATGGTTCAAAACACTTCTTCTCCATTCTCTTACTTGCATAATCCATTATGGAATACTCATGTTCTAGGGCAGCCATGTCAATTTCAATATAACCACCAATCTTATCTACAAGTTTGGCATGGTTCACCTTATGATTGCATGAATACTTTCCCTCATCTTGTAGCACAAACACATTCTCCATATTCTCCACCAGCTCCTCTTCCACAACATCTTGCTTGCCCATCAAAACCATTCACACAACCCAATCAACTACATCATCAAAATGCTCCATTCCTTACACATTTTCTTGCTCAACTAATTCCACACACTCACCACAATAAACCAGTACAACATGCTTACAATGTTGAATTGCCAAATTTACACACCCTTCCCACCCATTCTATCTCACATGCACCATTAGAGAAAACTTACAATGAGATTCAGAATGTTTCAAATTCAAAAATTGTAGAGGCTATGGAAGAAAATGAGGTTTCTTATAGTATGTATCAACAAGCTAATTTAAAAGCTCAAGAACTTCATGATCTGATGGATATGAGAAATCAAGAAAGTAACGGATACATTGAAGATTGGTTTCACTCCATCATTTGTTTGCAACATCACTCTATGCTTCAACAATTTTTTATACCATTTTTTCAAGGGAAGTTGGCTTCTCATACCCTAATTTTCATTAATATACATTTTTCAAATTTGGGTATGTGTATACGTGAAGCCTTATTTCGAAAATGGCTCCACTGGAAGTACTCATATACGTAGTCATATTCATTTTTCAAATCAAAATAAGTTAGTGTAGAAAATAAAATAAATAAGGGAATAAATAAATGCATTTTATTTTTTTAATGTAAAACTAGTTGTTTTTGTTGCAACATGCTATGCAAATCAACATTGATGATAATTTTTTATTTAATTTGTGTATGTAGATGACTTATAATATAAATAATAGTTCTACAAACACTCATATTCACTTTTATCACCAATTTAAAAAAATTGCTTGAATATCATTTTTTTGGCACGCGGGCTTGATGAAATTGTTGAACAAACAGTCGGGACAGCCATGTTTTGAGGGACCAAAAGGGAATATTTTTAAAACATATTTCTATCCTAAGTAGCCCTTGATGTCCAATTTCCAACCCAATTTGAATCACTCAATTTGGATTTGAAACGAAAAAGTTAAAACCAAAACATTGACAGGGTGTCTAGCAGGCAGCTCAGGAACAGAGTTGGGACAGTCAGGTTTTGAAGGCCTGAATGAATGAATTTTTAAAACCTGTTTCTATGGTATATTACCCTATTAATTTAGTTTACAATGCAATTGGAATCACTCATTTTCGATATTGTATGGGGAAGTTATGATCAAAATACTGACTGTCTATCGTAAATCAGCACTCTTAAAACTCTGCCTTTCCAGCTGTTCCTTATAATATTTGACCTATCAATTCTTCTTGTGTTCAAAACCTGTTTATATTGGAGATAAATAAATGAATCTATTTTCATTTCCAATTTTAATCATTCAAATCTGACATCAAACGAAAAAGTTAGGTTTGAAATATCAACTATTGGTCTAAGCTGGGTAATCGAAAATGACTTTGTTATGCAGGTTATTATAACTAAAATTGACATATAATATCATTGAATATTTAAAACATATTTCTACTGGAGATAAACCTTTGAATTAGCTCTCATTTGGTTTTGGAATCACTCAATTTCGACGAAAAACAAAGAAGTTGTGATTAAAACACTGCAGGTTAGCATAATTGGCCACTGCTCTCCCGCAGGTAACAAATAAATTTTACTTTGTTATTTTCTCCGTGGATTTGTTCTACAAAGTAACTACTTGTTAGTATTTTTCATAATTCTTGTATTAGGGGAGTCCACGCACCTCTCTTTCTCCATGATTTAATGTTTTATTGCAGGTAGACACTCGTTTTTTGCAGGTCTTAGGAAAATAAAGAAGGTCAATTTATGGACGAGTGATTTTTGAAAGAAATTTTATGAAACAAAGGAATTTCATCCAACTCATTACCCAATGGATTCATAAGAGAACAAATTAAGAATTGATTTCAATTTGAAGATTCATATCTTATCACTGCTGCCGAAACATTTTTCAAAGAGATCATTTTTTTACATAATATCATAGTTGTTGTAACCTAATTTATTTACATATTTTTTTTAAATAAATTGTTGTTTCTTTTCTAATCTCTCTTATATTTTGTATTTCAGGTGTTGCTTTCTTCAAATTGTAACTCATTCTCAGCATCAATACAGTGAACAGCTAATTCATTCTTTGTGTGCTTTCATTTTATGCTTGTGCATTTTGTTGTTCCTTTTCTGAAGGAACATCATTTGTGTGCACTTTTGTTGTTTCTGCAGTTCATTTTCCAAAGGGACAGCATTTTCGTTTTGTTGTTCATTTTTCAAAAGAACAACACCTTTTTTGTCAGTTGTTCCTTTTCCACGGTTCATTTCGTTGTTCCTTTCCCGCGGTTCATTTTGTTGTTCATTTTTCACGTTTTGTTGTTCCTTTTCGAAATGGAACAACGCTTCTGCACTTTCACATTTTTCTGTTCCTTTTTGAAATGGAACAGCGCTTCTGCACTTTCACATTTTGTTGTTCTTTTTCGAAATGGAACAGCTCTTCTGCACTTTCACGTTTTGTTGTTCCTTTTCGAAATGGAACATCACTTCTGCACTTTCACGTTTTGCTGTTGCTTTTCGAAATGGAACAGCATTTCTTTACTTTCATGTTTTGTTGCTCCTTTTCGAATGGAATAGCACTTCTGCACTTTTACATTTTGCTATTCCTTTTCAAATGGAACAGCACTTCTGCAATTTCACGTTTTGTTGTTCCTTTTCGAATGGAACAACACTTCTGCAATTTCACGTTTTGTTGTTCCTTTCTGAATGGAACAGCACTTCTTCACTTTCACGTTTTGTTGTTCCTTTTCGAATGGAACAACACTTCTACACTTTCACGTTTTGTTGTTCCTTTCCGAAATGGAACAGTTGTTGTTCATTTTCGAAATGGAACAGCATTTCTGCACTTTCACATTTTTGTTGTTCATTTTCAAAGGAACAGCATTTTCGCATTTTTTTTGTTCCTCTTAAGGAACAACACTTTTTCATATGCATTTTTTTTGTTGTTCCCTACAGGGAACAACACTTTTTCGTGTGTATTTTTGCTTTTTGGTGTGCATTTCCTTTGTTTTTCCCTACAAGGAACAACACTTTTTGAGTGTTTTTTTTGTTCCTTCAAAAAAAGCAACACTTTGGGAATATTTTCGAGAGCAACCCTTCTTTCCTCTTGTGAGATTATTCCTAGTTCATCTTAATCACATTTTAATGATTCCCTTTCATGGCATGAAGTACACTATTTTTATGAAGACAAGAATTATGGATTCTTTTGAAGCAAGTTAATATCATTCACGTTATGATCTTTAACAGGACAGCTCCTTTATGATAGATTATTTTCAAAGGGACACAATTATTTATATACTACTTTACTGCATTGTTTTCTGTTAAACATGATATTGATTGATCATCTTAATACCATGTTGGTTCTACCTTTCCTAGTTATAATCTTCTCTGTCTGTAATAAATGAGATTATGGGTATATTTTTTTCTATTGACATTTTCAACTTCTTCCACCATCCCTACTCTTAAGGAGTTCTGAGCCTCCCTCTATTTATCATAAAAATATGTCATAACAGCAAAATTTTGTTTGCAGATGGAGGATAGGGGGTCTCATTATGAGCCAGCCTACCATGTTCATAAGGCTGTAACAAAGTGACATTCCCATTAAGGCCACCACACTAGGGTTATGATCCATTGGATAGCCAAATTATCCTTGGAACAGGAGGTTTCATCACGAGCCAGCCTGATCACTTTTGCTACATCCCGATGAATGGCAGTGTGGTTATCTAGTTACCATGCCAGCACACTGATCTCTTCTGTAGAACAGAACTGGAATTCTCCATTTATAAATTGAGGATCCTGGCTCATATGGGTTAAAAAGCAACCCTGTCGAGGCTATGGACACCTGCTGGCAGCAAAGGCTCTGCTTATGGTATTGAAGTTATATCTTATCATCAATTATTACTATAATACCCTTTTATTATTCTTTTTTTTATCAAAGAAGTTATTTCCTTAATTTTTTCCCTGTTTTGAACCTTTATACATGAGAAATTGTTTTATGATCAATCGCATCATTTTCAGCTAGAATACCATCATTAAAGCATCTTTTTGGCATATTGTTGTCCTTTTTCTCTTTCGCGTAACTTATCATCAATCCAAAGCATCCTATATTTTATTCATAACTATCTTTACACACTCTACTCTCATTATAACCATAACTCTCGTTGTCCTATCATTGATATGTGTACTCCACTTAATTCATTGCTACATTGTTCATTCCCTTCCTTGCCATCAGCATAACACTTTTCATAGGCTTTATGGTCATGGAATCCCTTTTCCAATTAGAGGGGGGAATGTATACATTATGGGATTGCATGCGATATGATTACTGCACTCTTCCATAACTTGTTGATTTGACAAAATATTAGTATTGCATGTATACATCAGTTTTTCTGATTGAAATTTTTGCATGCATCTTCATCTATTGCCATTCAAAACTAACACTATGGATTCAAGAACATTGTATGCAAAATAGTGATTTGTTTACAGGAGAACAACAAGTATGGGCGAGAACTCTATTCGCAACATGACCACACTATTGCAACTAATGAAAGAGGCTCGAGCAACTTGTGAACGTGAACAATTCTTCAGACATGATGTGCTTACCTAGATTCCACCTTTTGCATCACTTTCAGCACCAACTCTGCCTACGTCAGCTTCAACAACTGCCAGTACATATATATCATTCCACATTTTTCTTTTTGGAGATAAAACTTGAGGTAAACTAGCATAATTTTCTGATTTATTACGAATTTGGGAGAATTTCATGAAAATCCATTTTGAGCATCATTTATCATCTTTCATTCCACATCTTTACCACTTCCCATTTTTCAGCGACATATCATCTTTCAGTGGGGGAGTGTTCCTTTCATTCATTTCTTTCTCATGACTATGTCATTCATATTCTTTATCATCCATTAATATTCTTATTCATTCTCAACACCTCCCTTATTCCATGTTGTTTTACGCCAAGCATAGAATTCAACATCTTGTAGCAACCACCTCTATTTGTTTTCTAGCATCGCATGAGGGCATGCTAATTTTTCAGGGAGGGAGAGGAATTGCTACGCATGATGGATGTTTTCTACTTTCTTCCTCATTTAAGACATACAATTTCAGTGCATAAATTGATTTCCATAATATTTTTGAAAAAACTATGAACTCAATTCTTGTGATCTCTGGAAAACACAGACATATCATTAAAATATAAAAACCCAGATAATTTCAAGATAAATTGGTTCATAAAATTTTGGAAATCATACACTCTCACCTACAACCATTTTGTTTATATCTCATGATCTGTGCATTAAAACGATCTAATTTTTGGATCATAGAGGCATTCATATATTATAAATTTACTTGCAAAATTTCAACAAAATCTGATTTGTAGTTTTTGGGATAATGGTTAATGAAAGTTGTTGTCACTTATATCATATTTTGTTGCAACTTCATATGCACATAACTTGAACGTCAATGTAAAAATTGTTATGCCTTCATCAAAATGCTAAAATTGATATTCATTAATTAAGGAAGAATTCATTTGTTCTATCCATTTCATGAGTTGGGATGAACAAAAATTTTTATTACTTGGTTAACACATAGGTTTTGTCTTTGGATTGCCTGAGATTTTTGTTGCATGAGGACATGCAACATATTGAGTGTGGGGGTATGTTGGGTCATTAATATGCCATTATTGTTATCACTTTTGAACGCTTGTTCCACCCATTTCTACCATTCTTTATCAAGTCATTTATTATAATTTATTATTTAAATCCATTTTATAAATGATTTATGCTCTTATAGATGAATATTATTTATTCTCCTTTATTTCTAATAAATTGGTGATTATGCATGATTTTATCAATGATAGTTTCAATAAATTGGTTGTAACATTATTCACCATTTTTAACTTCCAAGATAATTTCTAGATTGAAGATTTGACCATTAAAAGTGCCAACTCAGAAATTCGTTGGAATAAGAAGTGACAGTTTTGCGGTTGAGATTCTGAGCAAATGAAGACGAATCTAGAAAATCTGGAACATGGGTTTTGTCCATAACGGACCCAATTAACTTATTGAAGAATGGTTTGCCCAAATTTGACTTGTACTGAGAGAAACGCAGGGTTCTTTGAGCACGATTTTCTCAGATTTGTTGTTGCGACTGTCCTCCAAATCTCAGCTGCAAAGACCAAATTCGCCTTGCTCTTGTTGAAATATGGATGGAAATATATCTTCTTGTTGATCAATTGGTTGGAAACAATTCAATTTTTTAATAGAATCATGTTGTAATTATCTCTATTGTAACTACTCTCTGCTCTCTATCTATTTAAATGAAAACAGAGATTAGAGAGGGGGATGATTAATTTAGAGAGGGGTGATGAATTTAGAGATGGAGAATTGAGGATTCAGACTTAGAGATTCAAGAATGATGATGGATTATTCATGATAGGATAGGAAGAAGAAGGGATTGTTGCATGTTGTAATTCTCAAGCTTTTGTTGTTCTAATGATTTCACAATTTGATGATTAATATATGATTTGGGAGTTGTTGTTCATTCTTCTCATCTGAAGTGGCCCAGCAGCATCCGCTGGCGGCTAAGGGCTCAGCCTCTGGTGGAGTACGTTGCTGCTGTGTATCATATCTTTACAATTGCTGACGTGTGATGGTTTGATTTCCTTTTCATTTCTTTAAATTATTTTGTTCAGCAATCTTTTGTTTATGAACATTTCACAGAATTGTTTTGTTATATTGAAATCAGAATTGGATTGCATGAGTGATAGAATTATTAATTATAACTTGAAATGTACTGCTGATAATTCTGATCTAATACTGCGCTGTCTAATTAAGAACTGTGGTCCATTTACTTGCTGCTCATTTATAATTGCAATGGTTGTTCAATTAAGTTACTATTCAAATATAACTGCGATTGTTGTTGCTTCAATAACTGCGATTAATGTTCATGTTGTTGGATTAAGGTTGCTAATTCAATTACATTTATAGTTGTTGTGTCTTTCTAATTACTTAGTTTTGTTGTTCGGTTCCATTTAAGATTGCTGTTTAATTCTAGTATTTTGGCATTATTATTCCTTTCCATTAATAAATCATTTTTGTTAGATGAAGCTTTGCTGTTTATTTTTGTCGATTCATTGCAAGAGTTTGTTTTTAAATAGTTTTTCTAGTTTACTTTTGATAATAGATTTAGTTCAATTTCGGTTTCCTTTTAATTGCTTTAAAGCAGGATTGTCAACTATAGAGAACGTTGGTTATTGCTTCCTCGTTCCCAGATTAATTGTCTTGTTCTGGTTTGATTTCAATTGCATCAATATCTAGAGGAATGAGTTATTGCTACTATATCCTCGATTGATGGTTGTTTGAGTGAATGATTTAGTTTAGAACATTTCATTTTCTTGTTGTTCCAATTAGATTTTGTTTCCAGCTTTCATTTACTTTTGCATTTTAAGCACTATACTACAAAACATTACTCTTGAGTAAATAATCGCCTCAGACTGAGTACACTCTTGAAATAAAAAAGTCGTCCCTGGGTTGATAATTAATGTGAAGGTAATTAGGAGTTAAAAAGACACCTTTTTATCGCTCCACAAAGGCGAAGGCGATTTTTGTCCTTCACGCTCTTCTTCTGTTGTCTTCTACTGCTCCTCCGCCAACTTTGCAGCGTCGCGCGCCGCCTGGGCCTTAGCCACTGCTTCTTCCTTCCTGCATTTTTCTGCCAGCTACGCCATCCACAGTTTCATCTCTTCCTTCTTCTGCTGCACGGCAGACTTCTCTGCTTCCACCGTGGATCTAGCTGGAGCGTGCCACTCCGGCGACCAAGACTCAAGGACAACGAATATCATATCATTGGTCACCAAGTACAGTAGTTCATGCCATGTCTTTGTGGGGTCCTTTCATGCCCTTATAAATACATGGTGGAAGTCTTCTTTGAACTCCACGAAGCTATGCAGACTGTTGTAGACCATGGGCGATAACCACGAATTGTGATTAATCCCCATTCTAATGTTCATCTCCATGAGAACCCAAAAGATGTTGCTCTCCCTTATCCTTTGTGCATCCCTGGTTGCCCACAGTGAAGTGTACTTCGTTGCCTCTGGAAGGCCCTTTGTGATTGTCAGGAACTGGCTATCTTCGAGCAATTCCCATGCCACCAGTACTATTGACAACAGAAGCCATGCATAATGAAATTTTTTTCCCTGCTCCTGTGCCTCGCAACAGTTCTCAAGGAACTCTCCACATAGATAGTTTGCCCAGTTAAACTGCATCCCTTCTACGCATTGTGCTGCTAGTGCAACCATTGGCACAGGCACCTCATCCGCGCGGCACTTCCACATCACTTTTCCTGCCAATATCTGTGTTGCGACCTTAACCGTCATTGTGTCATCCTAGTAGTCTTTGATCTTCACGAATTTGGGCTCTGCCTCTATACCGATATTCTCCTGCCTAGTCTTTATCAGCGCGGTTATGTCATGGTTCTCGATCTGTGGTCCTTGAAACTCGCGGTGGCCTTCCGTCTCTGGAATGTTAATTTTTTGTGGATATTCATCCTCTTATTCAGTAGTTACATTATAACATTCCAGTGTGCAACTCAGATAAGTAGCCCATTTAGGCTGCGCTAGGTCTAAAGGATCCTGTGGAATCCTAAAGATGGCAGCTTTTACTTCTTGTAGCACTTCTTCAATACAGTCACACCTATCCTCAAAACTGAAGGTCATCATGAACCCTTCACGTAGGATATCCCATTCATTGGTCCCATGGCAAAGCTATGTTTCTATATACCAATTCATTGATATAACATCTAGGTTATGACAGAACAGGTGCACCCATTCAGGTTGTGGCTTTTCTCCATATGCTTGCGCCCACTTGGTCAGATGCGCACGTAGATCATCCCGTCCATTGTATTTGTCTGTCAGTCGCACCCTAGGCTTTTCAAATCATGTGTGCATCATTCTCTTACATTCGCGCCAATCATCCAAACTTCCTTTGTGTGTACCCTACCATCTCATAGGCGTAGTGCGCAGTACCCAATCCAAGGCCTGGAAGTGTTGCTTTTCTGGCACATCCCTTTCAAATGCATCCAAGAAGTTATCAACCTCATTCAGGCCATCATAAGTAGGTAGATCTCTTACTTCTATCAACACGCAGCATAGCGACCTAGTCATCATATTGCAATTCAGTGTAGTTACCTTATGTAACTGATTCTGCCATCATTTTATCTCTTCGTCAGAATCTGAAGTGCAGGAACTCTCGCACTCCCATGCAATCTTCCCATCCATGGTGGGATTCACCCAATCTTTATCTCACGTTGTTATATTGTATATGAAATCCAAAGCATCATTGCTTTCATAGTCGTGCATCGGCTCTGTATAGCGAGATCCTTTAGCAAGGTCTAAGGGTAAAATTACACACAGTGATTTCTTCTCAAAGATAATTTTGTGCTTCTTCAGATTAATTAACCTGTTCATGTCAGTAGCCCAATCAATTCCCAAGAGTGCGGAGTAGGGATTGTTGTCATCAACAATCTCTACTACTTTGAAATCTGCCAACATGCTCACTCCCTCAATATCCACAGTTATTCCTTGTAATCGCCCCATGGGTATTATTTTATGTTGGTTCGCCATCCTTAGCTGAATTGGAGACCATTGCAGCATAGGTCTTCCCATTAGCTCCCATGTCTATTTCAGCAGAACATTCGCATATGATCCCAAAGCCAAGATGACTTGAGCCATCTCATATTCTCCGATCTGCGTGGTTAATCTCTTTTCTTGTCTCGTTCTTGTCTTATGTTTTCCGATCTTCCAGACTATGTGCGGTTCTCCTGGCGTGGTCCTAGCGCATCTGTTGATGATTTCCTATAACCCTTTCACAGCCTTATTGTCACGCAATAACTTAATATAGGTTTCCGGGAACATTGTGAGCATAGATGGGTCTATTTTTGGCTCTGGTTAGATTTGTAAAAATGTGTTAATAATTGCTTGCATATAATCTACCCTACTCCGCCATGATCTTAAATGTCTTTCACTCATAATTCCCCTACTCCTCCATTTATCCTAAACGTCCCTTCACTGTAATTAGTATTGCAATTAACTGTTAAACTGCCATTGCACGTACCAATTAGGCCTAACCAGAAATGATGAGTATCTACGACGAATGAATCAGAGATATGATGGATGGATGGTTATATTTTTATTTATGAAGGCCTATTTCCAAATATTGCATGCAAAGTCTTAGAGATCAACTGTTCATAACCGCTAGTAGCAATGCCGCCTGTCCGAAATGAACCCCTGTCTCTCAGCAGAATTGAGAAAACTGCCAAATATCGCAACAGACTTGCACGGCTGCGAGAGTCGATATTTCTACAGTTCCTGTAGAAGTTTGATGCGTATGACAGAGAAGTCTCCCTACGATTTGCAAGAAGTTTTCAGAATAGCCAAGTGAGAATTGGGCTGCTCAAATTTAAAGTCACGAATAAATTTGTAGCAGCAACAACGGGCTTGGAGAACATGGGACAAAATTAGTTCAAGAATCAGAAGATGGAAAGCAAACGCTGGCAGCATTTCGTCGAGGATAAAAAGATAGAGGTGAACTAGAAATTAGGAGTTCCGCAAAAATCCCTGTTAGGTCAGTGGAAAGACCTCATGTTTATTTTGCAGAAGTTCGTGACCTACAAAGGGAGATACACCCGCACCCTGGTGTATCATTTTAGAATGTTGCAACATTTTGAAGCAGGCTAGCACATTCATTGGAGGATGAAATTCCCCTACTTTTTGCTCAAAATGCTGGAGAAAATGGCTAGAAGCGTACAAGATAGAAGGGAGGACCAGGTCGATACAAGGTTATACCATCACGACATGATCAAAATATTGGTCCTAAAATAGCTAGAGAGGAAAGGTATGTCATGGGAAGAGTTGTTGAAACAGCTACACGAAGAGTCAGCTCAGGAAAAGAAGACAGAGCCCCCCACTAGCACAAGCAAGGGCCCAAGCAAAAGCGAAAAGGGAAGTCCTTCTCGCACTAGTGCGAAAAGAAAGCAGTCAGAGAAATCGACAGAAGATAAGGCCTCGTATTCCACTAAGGAAATAGCTAACACACCAGCTGAAGAAACCCCTTCTACATAGGCACAGGCCTCCGAGCACGACAATCTGTCAGTCCTTGCAAATGCGGCAAAGATTGTAGAAGGCGGGGACGATAATCTGCTTGCTGATTTTATCAAAAGGCCCCATAAGAAGAGTAAAATCTCTGATGCAGGTGAAGAACCACAGCCCCCACAGGATGTGGAACCCCATCCTGCACCAATACAAGAAGAAGCACCAGCCCGAGAGGAAGAACCATAAATAGAAGGAGGAGTTGAAGAAAGGGATGACACAGGAGAAGAAGAACTAGATGCAGATGAACCGGACGAAGAGATAGGAGGAGAGGAACCAGACAACGAAGAACCTGAAGAAGAAAAGGCGGAACCTAAAAAAGAAGAGACAGAACCCATAGAAGAAGAAGAAATGAAGAAAGAAGAACTGGAGGAAGAGGACCCAGATGAAGAGGAACCACAGGAAGAAGAGCAGAAGGAAGGAGACCTGGAAAAAGAGGGACCACAAGGAGAAGAATTCCTTGATATGACCATGGCAGATATGGAAGTCCCTGAGAAATTTACAGCCCCTACTGAGACAGAGGGAGGAAAAGAATTGGTGACTCTTTCTGCTCAGATAGCTGAGTTATAGCTCCAAGTGCAAAACTTGGAGCAACTTGTGGCTGAAGCATAGGAGGAGAAAGAACAAAGTAGAGGAGAATTGATGGCATAGCTCAAACAAAAGAAATGCGAGGTCAGAGTTTGGAAATATCGGGTTGGAAGTTGTTTTAGGCGGCTGAAAAAGGTAGCAAAGAAGTTAAGGCACATCAAGAAGAAGAACGCTAAAACAGTGCAGCTGGAGGACATCATGCTAGTGCAGGATTGAGTTGGAGTGCTCAAAATTTTGGAGTTTTTTGCAAAGGTAAAGAGTTGTGTGAGGACACACAATATTTTAGGGATGGGAGGATGTTAGTCCCCTAATTTGCATCATTTTTTACCATTTTTCCCTTCCCAAATCATAACCATTTACCCCTGTTTTACCTATCTTATACGCCCTCATCTTGCACTAGTGCAAGAACGATGACACATTTTGCATTAGCTTCATATTTTACATTTTCTAACTTAACTTAGCATTTATTAATTATTTATTACATTATTTCTTGCTTATAATTACTTTCGTAACTTATAGATACCTCTTATGTTATTTAATAGTTAAATGCTCACCTTGACCGCTGATCTTAGTGAAGATCGGATCTCGTACCAGTGTCAGCACCGTGAATCTTGGCAAAAAATCTGGATCTCTTTGATAGCCACCTAATTTTGCACCACCTTAACCATGACAACAGAACATATATGAGGGCAATTGAGTCCCAGTTATGACAGCAAGGCAATCTAGAGTAGCTGAGATCGGATTTAGGAGGAACGAACAACTAGAAATAGCCACGGCCTGTAATGTTAAAATGCCTAATTTTGAAGGCCAAAAGCTTATTTTGCAATCGGTTATGTAATTTGTTGTAACGATCTAAATTCTACAATTGGTTATGTAACGAGTTAAATGATCCTTTTGGCCTTCGGCCAAGGATCTATATAAGGAGAAATGTAAATAGGACGAAATGCTTAATGGTTGATAGAGTTGTATAGAACAGAGATAGAACCGGGAAGGCGGTAACGGGCCTATCTTTTTTTATCACCTGAATCTGGGCTAGATATGTAATCACGCATGTATTTTCCTTAATGATTTAATAAGAAAGGGAATTACGCCTTACATTTCATGAGTCTTATTTTTATGTTTAACAGCTGATGAATTGATACAGTATTGAGTAGTGTTTCCATTTGAAAGGGAAATGCGCTAGTTGGCTAGGGCCCAGCCAACCCAACACATTCTCCCTTTTTTTTATTCTTGTAATTTATGTTTTAAACTACCAAGTGTGATTTAATTTACAACATTTGAATTTCTGTTTGAGTGAAAGCAGATCTGCAACGTGAATTAGTTAAATTTCCTTCCCCTACATCTGATTTTGAATTGGTTTTCCCCGGTTGGTTCGAGCAGGAGAAATTACGTGCACCAGTGCACGTTGGTGTGCTATTCACTTTCTGCACGTTTGTTTTGGTTTTCCCCGCCTGGTTCGAGTAGGAGAAATTACCTACACCAGTGCACGTTGGTGTGCTATTCATTTTTTGCACGTTTTGTTTGGTTTTCCCCACCTGGCCTGAGGAGAAGAACTGTTCCTGCACTAGTGCTAGATGGTGTGATGCAGCAAGCCTCTTTAGTTTACTTCTAACAACATTCTTGCTTTCATTAACATTTCATAACAGGATAAATTAAAAATATTGTTTCTCTATTTCTGCACTTTGATAAACTCAGTAACATTCATCTTTTTGGTATGCAATTTGGCTTCATAACACTTGCAGCAATTAAGCATTGATTTCAAGAATTAAAAGTTAAAGTGTAAGAAGCTTTGATCGGGTACAAGAACCAATTTCTTGTTACTAGATCGGAGTGCTCTGGACTTGAGAAATTTCAAGCCCTTGCACGAAGAAAAGCACTTTTAGTACAGACTTCCTTTTACACCCTCGGCATAAATCATTGTTCCTGCACTAGTGAAAGATCGATTATTGCGTGAAGGAAATATTTACATAAACAGGTTTGAAGGGCCCATTTGTTGAAGACTGCTAAGGTGTCTTTGCTAAAGAAAACACACTCTCAGTAGTTAATCAATAGTCAGCTAGAGTAATTGCCCCTTTCATTTCTGAATCTCTTTTGCAAGTACATTTCTTCTTATTCCAGCGTTAGATTATTTTGAAGGTTCAAGTTGCCTTTTTCTCTATAGTTTGATTCTGCAATTTTTCCTTTAAAGAAAGTAGGAGTTGATATTAGAAACATTCATACCATCTCTGGCATTGCCTGTGCTTCGTCTCTAAGTTTATGAATACCCCGGGTTGACAATTTAAGTTTTGATGAGTTTACTTAAGTGTAATTCCTGCACCCAACATTTTGGCGCCGTTTCTGGGGAGGCAATTTGATTTGGTAAGAATTTTCTGATTGTACAGGTAATTTTTCTCTTTCAGTATTGTTTGGGAAAGATTTTTCTTTTAAAGGAATTTTACTAGTGTTCGTTGATTACTAACAGCATTTTCCATTAGAAATTACTTGTTGTTTTTCTTTCTTTTTCTGAAATGAATGCCTAGGAAAGGTAAGGGTTCAAAGCCCACTAAGGGCCAAAAGAATTCTGAAAACAATTCTCATATTGGGTCTCCTTCTGTGAGCACAAGCCCAATCCAATTCAAACCCATCACGTAGGAACAATCCACCTAGATTCTGGTGACAACAACTCAGGTGTGGTTCAGCCTGTCGAGTGTAAGAAAGAGATAATGGCAGATCATGAAGATTATGTGGAAGGGTCTGGTGAAAACCAGGACCAGGTAAGTGGAGAACAATCCACTTTTGTGTTTCCAATTGTGGATCCTGATACTATGGCACATATGAAGAATATTCCACCATCATCTCTCCCCATTTCCATGGTAAAGTTCATGAAGACCCTGACTCTTTTCTATTCAAGTTTGATACTCCGTGTAGAAGTTATGATTATTCAACTGACGCTCAAAGGTTAAGATTATTTCCTGCTACTCTCAAGGACTCAGCCCTGCACTGGTTCATGGGGCTAAGAGGAAACTCTATAACCTCTTGGGAACAGATGAAGAGAATGTTTTTGTCTAAATATCAGGAATATTGCAAAATTCGGGACATGCAGGATGAAATTTTTACGATCATATGGGATGATGATGAAACTCTTGAAGATTACTTAGAAAGATTTATGTATATTCTACAAACGTCAAAACTTAAGCTTGATTCCAGCATTATTAGAACCTTGTTCTTAAGAGGACTTACTAATAATGCTAGAAATAATCTAAATCTGCTAGGACAAGGTGATATCTCTCAGCAAACTTTTGATCAAATTTGTGAATTATGCAGGAAATTCTCAAGAAATCAGTATAGATCTGGTAGAGGAACTTGAAATAGAAATAGAAAAATTGAATCCACCGATGCTATGATTATTGGACTAGAAAATAAAATGGAGAACATGAAAATTAATATAATGAATGTTGTTTCTAAGCAGTTGGAATCTTTAAAATTTCAGAAAAAAAAAAAACTTATAAAGGAACAAGAGTCACTATGTATTTTTTGTCCTAAATGTAGAGATAAGCATCCGCCTAAAGAATGTCCTCTTAATTTAAAATAAACTAATAAGTGTGCTATTTGTGTAGAATACCATATCACAGAAAAATGTCCCTCTATACTAGGACTTAAAGTTGTATTTACAGGGGGACATCCTAAAGCTAAATACTTGAATGCTATGGGAGCAAGAAGAAATTGGCCTCAGGTAGGTGTAGGTATGGCTCCTGAATTTTCTCCACACTATTTTGGTTATAATTCACATGCATATTATTATCCTAACACTAATCGCAGTGGAAATATGGAAATCAATATCAGCATGGGCAACCTTCTCAACCATGGCAGCAAGGTTGGAGAGGGCCAACTCATTCCCAATATTCCTACCAGCCACCTATGTAGTCATATCCTCATACACAAAATTCATTGTCGCAACTTCCGATTTAGTCTAATCCATCATTGCCTTTACCTCCACCCTTTCGACCTCATCAATATCCTGCTCAACCTATGCCTAATCCTAACAATAATAAAGCAATGCAAATGATTTTTGTAACAAACCCACCTTTACCATTTGAGTACCAGTCTATTCCAGTTGGGGTTCATGATATCCAATTAAGATCGGGAAGGACTGTAACATCAAAAAATCAGAACCGACCCACAGTGATTGTTGAAGAGAAAGAAGAAGAGGAAACTACTAACCATTCTCCGAAAGCTGCCACCAAGCAGCCCTTACCCTTTGGATCCTTGCCACCTTCTTCCAACTAGCCTCCCTTCCGAGAGAGGCTAGTGATGGAAAGAAGTGAGCCTATTTCTGAGACTAGCTTAGCATCAGAGCTTCGAAATCTTTTCATTAAGATACCTTTGCTTCAAGCCATCAAATAGATTCCTATTTGCACTAAGATTATTAAGGAACTCTATCTCAAGAAACCTGGGAGGAAGAAATTGGAACCCTAAATCATTCAATTTGTTGGTAGGTCAGCAGAGTTGATGACAGGATGTGTATCTATGGAAAAATATGTTGATCCTGGAAACCTTGTTGTCTCAATTTAGATTGGTAATGTCCTTGTCTGTAATGTTCTTATAGACCTAGGGGCAGCCATTAATGTCATGACTAAGCAAACCATGGATCAACTTCAGTTAACCCATCTTCACCCTACTCCCACTGTGCTTGAATTAGCAGATAGATCTAAAATTAAGCCAGAAGGAGTATTGGATGATGTGATCATCTCATTAGATTCTTGGGAATATCCTACTGATTTCATTGTGTTTCAGCCAAAAAACCCAGTAGGAGGACATCCTTTGATCTTGGGTCGACCATGGCTTGCTACCGTCGATGCAGATATTGGATGTCATTCTGGTGATATGTATATTTCACATGGAGACTCTAGGAAGAAAGTTACCTTATATCCCCCTGCCAGATCCATTCAGCACCTTCGAGATACTTTGTGGTTGGATCAAAGTAGTGATGACAAGACTTAGCCCATATCCCTTATCCATCATTATACTGGGTATTCACAAGAAGATGAGATTCAAGACTTCCTGAATAATCTAGACACTCTGCCTAATTTTGAGCAATTGAGCCAAATTTTCAGCCTAGATTTTCAAGATGATCATGATCCCCATTCTTCTGTACCACTGCATTTGACCACTCCCTTGAGTACTCCTGAGCCTGATACTACTCTTGTTGAGATTAGCCATAGTAAATCTTTGTATATTAGTTCAGATTTGGACTCATCTCAGCGAGAGCAGCTTGTGAATTTGTTGTGAAACCATATTAGTGCCTTTGCATGGGGTTATGAAGATATGAAGGGTATCCCTCTTGAAACTTGCACACATCTTATCTATATTTAGGAAGGAGCCCAACCTCTCCAAAAACCCCAAAGGCGAATGAATCCAACTCTAAGAGATATTGTGAAAGAAGAAGTACAGAAACTCTTGGATGTCGGTTTTATCTATCCTATTTCTAACAGTCAGTGGGTCTCTCCATTAGTGTTAGTACCTAAGAAAGATGGAAGATGGCATATTTGTATTGATTATTGAGAATTAAACAAAGCCACTCTCAAAGATTATTTCCCTCTCCCATTCATTGACTAGGTGCTTGATACCCTTGCAGGAAAGAAATACTTTTCTTTTTTGGATGGCTTCAGTGGTTACAACCAGATACAAATTGCACCCGAAGATCGGGATAAGACTACTTTTACATGTCCATGGGGTACATTTTCTTATAAAGTTCTCCCCTTTGGCTTATGTAATGCCCCGGCTACCTTTCAAAGGGTGGCCTTGACTATTTTTGTTGATCTGGAATTTGTGGAAATTTATATGGATGACTTTTCTGTGTTTGGTGATTCTTTTCAGGAAGCTCTTGAAAACTTGGAAAAAGTACTTCTTCGTTGTGAGGAAGCTCATCTTGTTTTGAGTGACAAGAAATGTAGATTGATGTTTAAAGCGGTAGTGGTACTTGGCCATTTGATTTCTAGTAAAGGTATCTAGGTTGATCCAACAAATATCAAAATCATTTTGCATCTTCTTGCGCCCAAAACTCAAAGGGAAGTAAGAGGTTTTTTAGGACATGTTGGTTACTATAGAAGACTCATTGAAAAATTTTATAAAATAGCTGCTCCTCTTTTCATACTTCTAGCTAAGGATAGTGAATTTTCTTGGACTACAACTTTCCAACAGTGTTTTGAAACATTGAAGGAAAAGTTGGTACAGGCACCAGTTCTGAGAGGTCCTAACTGGTCTCTACCTTTTCATATTTCCTTTTATTCTTCAGATTTGGCTATTGGTGTAGCTCTAGGAAAAGAGGAAAATAAGAAATCTTATGCTATTTATTATATTAGTAAAAATTTGTCTTCTGCTGAATTAAACTATACAGTTACAGAGAAAGAGTTTTTAGCTGTGATTTTTGCAATTAATAAGTTCAGACACTATATTATAGGATATGAAGTATTTGTACATACTGATCATTCCGCGATTAAATATTTGATGAACAAACCATTAACTAGTGGTAGAGTGACTAGTTGGTTACTATTGTTGCAGGAGTTTAATATTACTATTGTAGATAGACCAAGAAAATCTAATGTTGTAGCATATTTTCTTTATAGATTAGATAATCTTGGTGAAACTACTCCTGTTAATGATGATTTTCTAGATGAACATCTTTTCTCTATGTCAACAGATTCTCCATGGTTTGCTGACATTGCTAATTATTTGATTACTGGGAAAACACCACCCCACTTGTCCGCTCGTGAAAAGCATAATATTATTCAGAAAAGTGCTGCATATTCCTAGATTCAAGGATATCTCTTTTACACAGGCCCAGATATGATTATCCGTAGGTGTGTAAGAGAGGAGGAAGTGTTTGACATTTTCAAATCTTCTCATGATGAATCTTGTGGAGGCCACTTCGCTGATAAGTAGACTGCATATAAAGTATTACATGCTAGTTACTATTGGCCTTCCTTGTTTAAGGATACCAGACAGTATGTCAAGCTTTGCGATAGCTTTCAACGAATGGGCCAACCTAATCAAACCAATGAAATGCCTTTATGTCCTCAAGTTATGATTGAGCCATTTGAAAAATGGGCTATTAATTTTATAGGACCAATAAATCCAACATCATTAAGTAAAAGGCATATTTTGGTTTGTACAAATTTTGTTACAAAATGGGTAGAAGCTAAAGTTGTTTCTTTTGCGACAGAAAAAGTTGTTGTTGATTTTATTTTTACTAAAATATTTACTAGATTTGGTGCGCCTAGAGAAATTGTTTCTGACAATGTTCCGTAGTTTATTTCTAATCTGGTACAGGGTGTAATGGAGCAATACAAGATCCAGTACAGGAAGTCCACGCTGTATCACCCGCAAGCAAATGGTCAGGTGGAATCTACAAACAAAGTGATCAAGTCCATTCTTACAAAGATAGTCAATATGCATCGAAAATACTGGGTTGGAAGATTACCAGAAGTTTTGTGGGCATATAGAACCACTTGGAGAAATAGCACGGGACATACACCATATGAGCTGGTATATGGCAAACAGGTTCCATTACCAATTGAATTCCAGATCAAAACTTTCAGGACTGCAGTTCAGTTAGGACTAGATCTCTTTGAGGCACAGCAACAACGTCTTCTCCAATTAAATGAGTTAGATGAGTTTCGAAGAGATATTGTTCAGCAGAACATACTGATTCAGTAGCAACTTAAGAAATGGCATGACAAGTTTATTCAGAAAAAGCAGTTCCAACTAGGTGATTGGGTGCTCCTTTATGATTTTAGATTTAAAATTTTTAGAGGAAAGTTCCATACATGTTGGATGGGACCTTATGAAGTGATCCGACTATTTTAGAATGGAGCATTCGAAGTTAAAACTAGTGATGGACAAGATTCAGTATTCTTGGTAAATGGGCATAGGCTAAAGAAGTACTTTCAGCCACTTGCCAAGAAAGATTTTACACAACAAGTCCAACAGCAATTTGGGATGGTAGTGGAGAATGGTAATACCAACCTATTGGAAACATGAATTCTTCTTCTTCTCAAAAATAAAAAATAAAAAATTATATAAAGATAGAAAAAAAAAGAGTAAAGAAAAAATATTTTCCTGTAATTATGAAAATCAGTTTGTTGACATGATTGCAAAAGGATCAACCTGAAAACCAGCTTGCTTGCAGGAAGATCAAAAATTTCTAATAAAAATAAAATGTTGCTTGATCTTTAGATGTGCTAAGCTACCACCAAGTAGAAGCAGGTTCAACAGAACCAACCTTTATACAGATGGGGTAATTAGCATGGATATTTTTTGTTCAAGTAATGCTTAATTTTTTATGCAGTTATTTCTCTTGCACCAGTGTACGCAGACTTTCCAGAAAATTTTCTGCCTTTCTTCATATTCCACTTTCGTAATACTCCCTTAGTTTTCTTCTTTGATCCCAGAATATTGACCTTCCTACATTCTTCTAAATTCACCCTGTCCGCTTCGAAGAAATCTGACTTTAACCTTGAATTTTTTCCCCTATCCCACTTCTATTTATTCCCTCTTTTGGTACTTTCCTGGAATCCCTATAACAGAATTCCTTCCCATTCTAAAAATTCCCCTTTTCCCACTTCTTTATTCCCTCATGAATTTATTGCAGGATCTTGCATACAAAGAGAAAATGGATGTGCTCTGAAACATCAGAAAGGGTGAAGCAAATTTCAGCATAAAGTTGAGGAAATCATGTGAAAATCCAGCCTATATTTTAATTCTCTGTCTTAATATTATGCTTGCACTAGTGCAAGCATGTTTTCCTATGTGATAAGATAAGCAGAAAAGTACTAGCAGAACGATATGATTTAAGAGGTGCAAGATCAGTACGAGCATGCACCTCGTCAGCAGCATAGTACAAGTTATCATATGGCATAAGAAAGTGGTCATTATGGAAAGTTATATGAAGTCTTTTCATTTCATTGACAAGTATTTATGATATTATACTACCTAGGAGGAAATTAATTAAAAGTATAAAGTTTTTTAAGTAGAAATCATGATCTTTTTTAATGAATGTTAATTTTCTTTTTTAATTATTAAGAAATGTAAAAATGTGTTAATCATTGCTTGTATATAATCTACCCCACTCCGCCATGATCTTAAACATCTTTCACTCATAATTCCCCTGCTTCTCCATTTATCCTAAACTTCCCTTCACCGTAATTATTATTGCACTTAACCGTTAAACCATTGTCGCACGTACCAATTAGTTCTAACCAGAAATGATGAGTATCTACAGCGAATGAATCAGAGATACGATGGATGAATGATCAGATTTTTATTTATGAAGTTCGATTTCCTGGTATTGCATTCAAAGTCTCAGAGATCGACTGTTCATAGCCACTAGCAGCAGTGCCACCTGTCCGAAATGAACCCCGTCTCTCAGCAAAATTCAGCAAACTGTCAAATATCGCAACAATCTTGCACTGTTGCGAGAGTTGAGATTTCTACAGTTCCTGCAGAAGTTCAATGGGTATGACATAGAAGTCGTCCTACCATTTTCAAGAAGTTTTAAGAACAACCAAGTGAGAATTGGGCCGCTCAAATTTAAAGTCACGAAGAAATTTGTAGCAGCAGCAATGGGCTTGGAGAACACGAGAGAACAATGGTTCAAGAATCAGAAGCTAGAAAGCAAACGTTGGCATTGTTTCGTCGAGGACAAAAAGATAGAGATGAACTAGAAATTAGGAGTTCCGCGAAAAGCCCTGCTGGGTCAGTGGCAAGACCTCCTATTTATTTTGTAGTAGATCGTGACCTGCGAAGGGAGATACACCCGCACCCTGGTGTATCATTTTAGAATGTTGCAACATTTTGAAGTAGGCTGGCACATTCATTGGAGGATGAAATTCCCCTACTTTTTGCTCAAAAGGCTGGAGAAAATGGCTAGAAGCGTACAAGATGGAAGGGAGGACCAGGTCAATACAAGGTTATACCATCACTGCCTGATCAAAATATTGGTCCTAAAACAGCTGGAGAGGAAAGGTATGTCATGGGAAGAGTTGTTGAAACAGCTGCACGAAGAGTCAGCTGAGGAAAAGAAGACAGAGGCCCCCACTAGCACAAGAAAGGGCCCAAGAAAAAGCAAAAAGGGAAGCCCTTCTCGCACTAGTGCGAAAAGGAAGTAGTCAGAGAAATCGACAGAAGAGAAGGCCTCGTATTCCACTAAGGAACAGCTAACACACCCGCTGAAGAAACCCCTTCTACACAGGCACAGACCTCTGAGCACGACAATCTGTCGGTCCTTGCAAATGCGGCGAAGATTGCAGAAGGCGGGGACGATACTCTGCTGGCTAATTTTATCAAAAGGCCCCATAAGAAGAGTAAAATCTCTGATGCAGGTGAAGAACCACAACCCCCATAGGGTGTGGAACCCCATCCTGCACCAGTACAAGAAGAAGCACCAACCCGAGAGGAAGAACTAGAAATAGAAGGAGGAGTTGAAGAAAAGGATGATGCAGGAGAATAAGAACTAGATGAAGAGGAACCAGAAGAAGAGATAGGAGGATGGGAACCAGACAATGAAGAACCTGAAGAAGAAAAGGCAGAACCTGAAAAAGAAGAGATAGAACCCACGGAAGAAGAAGAAATGGGGAAAGAAGAACTGGAGGAAGAGGACCCGGATGAAGAGGAACCATAGGAAGAAGAGCAGAAGGAAGGAGACCTGGAAAAAGAGGGACCACAGGGAGAAGAATTCCCTGATATGACCATGGTAGATATGGAAGTCCCTGAGAAAGTTACAACCCCTGCTAAGACAGAGGGAGGAAAAGAATTAGTGACTCATACTACTCGGATAGCTGAGTTAGAGCTCCAAGTGCAAAACTTGGAGCAACTTATGGCTGAAGCAAAGGAGGAGAAAGAAAAAGCAGAGGAGAATTGATGGAAAAGCTCAAACAAAAGAAAGGCAAGATCAGAGTTTGGAAATATCGGGTTGGATTTTGTTTCATGCGATTGAAAAAGGTAGCAAAGAAGTTAAGGCACATCAAGAAGAGGAAGGTTGAAACAGTGCAACTGGAGGACAATGTGCCAGAGCAGGATTGACTTGGAGTGCTCAAAATTTTGGAGTTTTTTGTGGAGGTAAAGAGTTGTGTGAGGACACACAATAGTTTAGGGATGGGAGGATATTAGTCCCCTAATTTGCATCCTTTTTTACCATTTTTCCCTTCCCAAATCATAACCATTTACCCCTGTTTTACCTATCTTATACGCCCTCATCTTGCACTAATGCAAGAACGATGACACATTTTGCATTAAATTCATATTTTACATTTTCTAACTTAACTTATTATTTATTCATTATTTATTACGTGATTTCTTACTTATAATTGCTTTCGTAACTTATCGATACCTCCAATGTTATTTAATAGTTAAATTCTCACCTTGACCATTGATCTTAATACAGATCGGATCTCGCACCAGTGCCAGCACCTCGAATCTTGGCAGCAAATCTGGATCTCTTTGATTGCCGCCTAATTTTGCACCGCCTTAGCCATGACAGAAAAACATATTTGAAGGCAGTCGAGTCCTAGTTATGACAGCAAGGCAATCTAGAGTAGCTAAGATCGGATTTAGGAGGAACGAACAACTAGAGATAGCCACGGCCTGTTCTGTTAAAATGTCTAATTTTGAAGGCCAAAAGCTTATTTTGCAATTGGTTATGTAATTTGTTGTAACAATCTAAATTCTGCAATCGGCTATGTAACAAGTTAAACGATCCTTTTGGCCTTCGGCCAAGGATCTATATAAGGAGAAATGTAAATAGGACGAAATGCTTAATGGTTGATAGAGTTGTATAGAACAGAGATAGAACCAGGAAGACGATAACAGGCTTGTCTTTTGTTATCGCCTGAATCTGGGCTGGATATGTAATCACGCATGTATTTGCCTTGATGATTTAATTAGAAGGGGACCTCCACCTTACGTTTCATGAATCTTATTTTTATGTTTAACAGCTGATGAATTGATAAAGTACTGAGTAGCATTTCCATTTGAAAGGGAAACGCACTAGTTGGCTAGGGCCCAGCCAACCCAGCACGTTCTCCCTCTTTTCTGTTCTTGTAATTTATGTTTTAAACTTCCAATTGTGATTTAATTTACATCATCTGAATTTATGTTTGAGTGAAAGCAGATCTGCAGCGTGAAGTAGTTAAATTTCGTTTCCCTGCATCTGATTTTGAATTGGTTTTCCCCGCTTGGTTCGAGCAAGATAAATTACCTACACCAGTGCATGTTGGTGTGCTATTCACTTTCTGCACGTTTGGTTTGGTTTTTCTCCCCTGGTTCGAGCAGGAGAAATTACCTCCACTAGTGCACCTTGGTGTGCTATTCACTTTCTACACGTTTGGTTTGGCTTTCCCCGCCTAGTTCGAGTAGGAGAAATAACCTGCACCAGTGCACGTTGGTGTGCTATTCACTTTTTGCACGTTTTGTTTGGTTTTCCCCACCTGGTCTAAGTAGAAGAACTATTCCTGCACCAGTGCTAGATGGTGTGATGCAGCAAGCTTCTTTATTTTACTTCTAACAGCATTCTTGCTTTCATTAACATTTCATAACAGGATAATTTAAAAATATTGTTTCCCTTTTTCTGCACTTTGATAAACTCAGAAACATTCATCTTTTTGGCATGCAATTTGGCTTCATAACACTTGCAGTAATTAAGAATTGATTTCAAGAATTAAGAGTTAAAGTGTAAGAAGCTCTGATCAGGTACAAGAACCAATTTCTTGTTACTAGATCGGAGTGCTCTGGACTTGAGAAAGTTCAAGCCCTTGCAAGAAGAAAAGCACTTTTAGTACAGACTTCCTTTTACACCCTCTGCATAAACCATTGTTCCTGCACTAGTGCAAGATCGATTATTGCGTGAAGGAAATCTTTACATAAGCAGGTTTGAAGGGCCCATCTGTTGAAGACTGCTAAGGTGTCTTTGCTAAAGAAAACACACTCTCAGTAGTTAATCAATAGTCAGCTAGAGTAATTGCCCCTTTTATTTCTAAATCTCTTTTGCAAGTACATTTCTTCTTGTTCCAGCCTTAGATTATTTTGATGGTTCAAGTTGCCTTTTTCTCTATAGTTTGATTCTGCAATTTTTCCTTTAAAGAAAGTAGGAGTTGATATTAGAAACATTCACACCATCTCTGGCATTTCCTGTGCTTCGTCTCTAAGTTTATGAATACCCTGGGTTGACAATTTAAGTGTTGAGGAGTTTACTTAAGTGTAATTCCTGCACCAAACACTAACCAGTGTCGCCTTCTTTATGTGGTCATCTGTAACACCTTGCGCTTCCCATACAACCCTTACAAAGAACCAGAATTGGTCTGGATCCTCATTACTAAAACCTTTGAATACTAGAAACTTTATTGTGCTTTCCATATTGAATCGCGGTGGTGGTGGAGTTGGTACGGGTGAACATGGAGGTGATGGTGGTGAAGTTGGTGGTGGTGTGGGTGGAGGTGGTATTTGTGGAATTCTTTGCCTTATCAGATGGATGGCACTTCGTGGAGATACTTTTGTGAGCTCTTCCTCATCCCCTCGTGGAGGTGAAATCAAGGGGATATTTTATGGACCCTTATTTACTTCGTTCCTGTAACCCTTTCCACTTCACGTAGCCCCGAACATCAAGGTAACTACATAACCCGCTTTCGCATAACAACATTTTAATCCAAGTATTCAAAGACTTTACATACTTACCTCGTGGTCCTTTGAGAAAGCGTCGTTCTACCTCGTTATAGCTAACTGAGGTGTCAACTGTGAACTCTATAACGAATCCTCCTATAATACGATCGAGCCAATGATCGACGGCGCACGTGATTTTATCCTCCGATGCTTCCAACCTTCGCACTAGCTCTCGGGTCCACACAATAGGACCATCAAGTTTCCACCTTCCTTGGTTGTCTGCTAGCTTCGTGATCCACTCCTATAGCTAATTAGGGAAGGACGTGAAAAATATTTCATGGATCTTTGTCTATAGGTATCTATCTAGCCACTCTTCTTTTGACAATCGTGGGTTTATGTTCTTCTACGTCGTGAACTCGTGAATTCTTCTGTCCAACTAGCCTTAAATTTCTTTCTTAGTTGGATTCCAATGATACGACATCAGACATATCTATGCAGATTCCAGTCCCGGCAATGGAACAATTTGTTGGCTTATGGGGGCCTGACCCAGGTTCATAGTTATTTAGCTAAACAAATCCCTACACTAATGGACCTTTTGGCATCATCCCACGGAGCGTGGACTGAAGTCTCACCCAAAGCAGTATGGGGGGATGCTGGAACCAAGTTTCCACACCCTTGAGATGTCTGTGATGTCAGTTTAGTCCAACTAGACCTGCCTTCCCGCAGCTCTCTTCGCACTTTGTTCTAACCTTCAGTACCTTCACGATCTATTATACTTGTCTTTCGCACAACCCTCACCAGGGGCTGAAAAGCTTTCGTGCTGCTATGGCAATGAACTGCGCTATTTCCCAAAAAAATCCAAATATCTTTCTTATCTTATTAATAGGTCTTGATTATATTCATGTAAATAGGTATTCTAACCTACATTCAATTAACAATAACAACTATATATATTCGCAGAAAAGAAGTGCAATTCATACCTAATATATCTGATGCATAAAACAAGAAATAAATACACTGAAATGATAGAAACTTCTCTTTATTATTGCTTCCAAATGATTACAGACTTCGACTCACCCTGTGCACTCAGTTGCAAGGGTCCATGCACTCAGTTTTGGACTACTAGGCCTCTGCACACTCAGCTGCAGAACCTCTTCCTACTCTACAACCCAAAACTAGAGCTTACACTTTAGATCTATCTCGCATACATCATAGTGATTATTCCATCGAATTCATTGCCTTAACTACTTAGAGCCTTGCTCTATTTATACAATCCCATGGTCCCCCGACCATGGGTAGATCTCTAGAGCTGACATTACATTAACAAAATAAGGGCGAACAACCCTATGACTCTTTAACAAACTATGCACTTTGTGCCCACAAAATGTTGATTCTTTACATTGGAGTTACAAAATTAGGTCAAAATCTGGTTTCTATGCCCCAAAACATCCCTTGGGGGATCTTGCACCCAACATTTGTGAGTCAAGAACTTGTATGCTCTTGAGGCACAAGATGCATGCAAATCCTTGAGGAACAATGAAAAGGTTAGACACTTGGTGGTTGAGAGGGAGCATGAATTACCTCTCAACATGCAGCCTCAGATGCAACCTCAGCAAGTTGTGGAGTAGCCACAATTGGAGAAGCAGAGAGGAGACTGAGTGGAGACATCCACTCAAGCAGAGACCTCTAGTAGGGAGGGAATTTCGAGCCAAGTGGGCAGAGGGAGCACATGCAGCCATACCTCCAGGTGAGAGGTGGGGCAATGTGAAGCAATAGTCCCAAGAGTTGCATAAATTTGGGTAGGGACCATTGAGGTGATTTTGTCTCATGGATAATTAGCTCACTCCGGGGGGGCATAGTATTTAGTAGAAGGAGGATTAGTGTCAGTCATATACTAAGGAGAAGTGTTGATAGCATAGCAGGAGGCTTAGTAACAAAGTCAGTAGCAACACATTTTTCCCACTAGAAAGATGCAGACACAGTTGATTCACTTTATTTTGTTTAGATGCTTTTTGCTTGCAAATGTTGAATTAGCAACAGAAACAGTGACAAGAGTTGCATGCAAAACATTCCAAAGGTATCGGATTGGGATAGAGTTGAATTCCTTTCTTGTTGAGAGGGAGTGTTGAAAATTGCAACAAGAAATGTTAAAAGTAGCATCAAGAAAAAAATCCTAATTTAATTTGTCCTTGAAATAAATTAGGAGTTAAATTCTAATTCTAATTCTCATAGAAACTTGTAGCAAATAACTAAGTTAAGTTGACTTATTTGGCTCAATAAATTTGAGTTGTGAGTCTATGTAGATTCATGTAGAGTGAATCCTAAATTTTAAGGGCCCAGGTTGAGTTATTGTTGAGTTGTAATTATTTAATTCAATTTAATTGAGTTAAATTCAGTTAAACTAGTTCTAACTGATGGAGGAACTAGTGAGAGGTCAAATGAATTAATTTGGATTTAATTCACATGCAGTGATCAATCAGATAACTAATAATTCACTCATAAATAAATCATGAATGTTAGGTATGGGAAAGACCCAATTGAGATTAGAGTTCAGGGGCAGTGTATTATCAATTGTAAAATCATATAAATTAAACTAATGGTCCATGCAATCAGAGAAAGGCCTATGGATGGATTGTGTAGTTATGGATGAGGAATTTCCCAATTAAATATGGGCTAATTCCCTAGGAAACTGTGCAAGGAAGTAGGAGCTTGGCAGACAGTAAATTTGGCTAAGTATTGGCTTGAGCTGGTTTTTGAAGCAGTGAGATAGATTGTACTTGCGTAGAGATTCTTTGGGTTGAACAAGCATTGTATTTTCTTCTCAGATCTTTTGATTAATGAAATATACATATAGTAGTGGTTTTTAGCTATGGATTTCCCCAAAAATTTACTATGTTATGTGTGATTAAATTATTTCTCTTTTATTCTTCGTGATTTCATCGATCGTTTATTATTTTCATTGATGAATAGAGGAGATTCAAGTCAATTCTTTTATCATATTACAATATGCAGCTTGAATCTACAAGGAAAATTCTACATACTCTATGCAAACCTCTATTTCATTCATTTTCAAACTTGATCCAAGACGTTATTCTCAACCAGATTTAGCTCTGCAATCACAAATAACATGTTCTCTACTCAAGAAAAGTAGTGGCTCCAATACATGCATCAAATCTGCAACAACAAAATCATCCAGCAACATAAACACATCTCACACTCAACCATAACATCAAACCCTCAATATATTTGCAGCAGAAAAAACAATTTTCCATTTTCACCAACAATCCTGCAAAACAAATGTCAATAGGTACACTACTCAAACATGCTTAGCTCCATGTCATTTTCTCTACAAACAATTCTTCTACAGCAGCAACAAATTTGATCTACAAATTGATACTCTCCTTCACAATTATACAAAATACTTCATAGCTTATCATTACACTACAATCTATGCTCATGCACTGAAGTATCTATGCTCATAACTAGCTATGAAGCATCCTCCTCTCTATAGCCTTCTCTCACTCACAATATGACCGAACCAACTAGATCTGAGATCCAGAATGGAATGTATGTAATGTGTTGAGCGAATTCCACTTTTCGAGTGGGATCAAAAGTGTGAAAAGCTAACAAAATCTATACATAACCATCACTACTTGTGCACTAAAGGTGTTCACACTTATTAGAGGACTTACTCAACCAATTTCGACCTTATCTCATTAATTTCTAAGCTTCTAAGTATAACCAAGTTAAATTTCTCTTGATGTCCGCACAGAATACGAAGAAATTTGAGTCTGCATAGGGTAACAGAAGTTTTTTCTTGTGGAATGGATTTACTAAGAGGGGTAACATAGGTTTTATGTGTAAGGCCGAAGTTAAAACATAATTTTCCTTTGGAGGACTCAAGTTATCCTTTGTTCGCCCCCAAAACTCAATCAAAATTGCTTGAAAACCTCTTGAACATGACCATATGCTTCCCTAAGCATCTACCAATCCTGTAAACCCTTTGTAAAAGCCCTAGGTTAAGTTTCCATGTAAATAAATTTAACCAAGGTCATGGGATGCGTATTCCAAGATGAACGGAGGGAAAAACATTATAGTGGGCATCACTTGTGGTCTATTATTGGCTATGGAAATTGGAATTGTCATTGGAAAAGGAAAAAGGAGATAAATTAAAGAAATAAAAGTAAATAGGAGAAAAGGAAGGTGAAGACACAAGAATATGCATACAAAGGAAAATGAATGAAAAGGAAATAAAAGGAGAGGGAGAACATTATGTGTCTCTCTTAGCTAATATTACTTACTCTTAGTCACTCATACACTCTTACACACTTACACTCTTAGAGAATTCTAGCATTCACTTGGGCATAGAGGCATTCTCACTTGAACTTGGAAAGAGGGAACACTTGGACAGAAGCAAGCAAGCAAGCAAAGGAATTTGTGGGCAGCGAAGAAAAAGGTTGGAAAAACAGCTACAATGAAAGGACATTGCAGATAATAGGTTTCATATGTGATTTCCTTGCTGAGATTTGAATGCAAGGTACATGCATTTGGTTAATTGGTTACTTTGTTGTCATTGGAATGGGATTTGCATGGATTGACATATGTTTCATCCTTGCATTTCCATTTCCCGGATAGCCATGATGTAGTGGGTTCCCTGTTTTGGTTAAGCTTTGGTGGGCCGGTAGACTTTGGATCTTGGTTGAGGTGGTCTCAAGAAAATTCCCAAGGGTCAAGGGTGGATATAGTGTTTCTCCTAGAACTCTTGAAAAATGGATGGAGACGGAAAAAATCATCTGAGTATGGTAAAGGAAGTCAAAGGCATCCAATCTTATTTTCGTATTAGTGATTTTTCGACTAGTTGAGGTGAAATCATTGTGGTATAGGGTAGAGGTGGTTTAGCCTTTAGATGCCCTAGTTGGTTTTTTTTTGTTTATCCCATGTGATACCACATTCATCCTTGGAATATGGTACAGGGGTGACTGGTTGAAAAAAAGGTTTAGTTTAACCTAATCTATGGTCGGGTAGTACGTCAAAGTCCCTAACTTGGTTGGCTTTATGCATATGTTATTATGTATTATTCCTTATTCAAATTAATGATCACAAGTTATTATTTGATGTGTGATTATATGACCGGTTTTTCATGGTTTTAATCTAGTTAAATGTTGATTGCATGCATGGTATATTTCTTAATATGTTCTCTTGATATAGATATAATTCATGGTTTCATGGCTCATGGTTGATTTATAGGAACGAATGTGCTAATATGTGTTTTATTGCAGCTAGTACAATAGGGCAGCAAAGCTTCGTGATGAATGTCTGATGAACTAATGAAAACAATAAACAAATAATCACAAATTGTTTGTAAAAATGAATAATTTGGACCACCAACTTTCCTAATCCATGACTTTGGCATACAATCTATGTTTCGCTATCATAATACCTCATTTCGAAGATCACGAGGAGGCTAGAAAATTACTAAATGATATCATTTCTAGATTTTATTTAGGTTTCTTTGTTTTCCCTTAAAATGTAGTTTAGGCCCTCAAAATGGCCTTGGAAGTTTAGGACCCAAAAAACTACCAAAAATAGAAAGTTGGGTTAAATTTAAGGAAACAAAACTGAAATGAATTAGTGTTGGATCAAGTTAGGCTAATAATAGTGTGATCATGTTCCACTGGGTATTTTCAGTTAGTTTTGGACATGCGGACCCCATTTAAATAAGTGCATCTTAGAAATTGGGCCATGCATAGTAACTCTCATCTCATGTTTACCCTAGTGAGCAGGTTAAAGTGGGTAAATGTGGGGTGTGGTGTTACAGAGTGGTATCAAAGCAAGGCTGCAGAACTAGACCTCAGGTTAAATCCAGATTGTTGTGCATGAATGTCATTTGTATATATGTTTATCATGCATGCATGTTAGCTAATTATTTTTATGGTTATGATATCCATGTATGAGTTGGTATGCTTGTGATGTTGTATCATGCTAATCTGGATTGGCCTGTGCAGATGCAATAGCCTCCCCTGAGATACGTTGAGGTATGATTTTGATTTTTTTTTAATTATCTAACAATGGAATATTGTAGGAAATATAAGGAAAAGAGATGAAGAGCATAATAGTTGAGTACAATTCATATGACTCTTCGTACAAGCCGAAAGAGACATTGGTAGGATGGGAGGGATCAGTTGAGCAGCAGGGAGAGAGATATTCGCCTAGTTTGAAAAATAAATTGAGAAGTTTAAAGGTAGAAATCGTGGGTTGCAAGGTAGACAATGAGCGGTGGATCGAAGCACAAGAAATGATTTCCAGAGCTCAAGAAAAGAAATTTGAGGTTAATGTAGTCATCCTCTAGAGCCTTTCAGTTTTGCAGAAGTAGGGACAACTGGGGGTTAGACAATAAGAGAATACTAATGGTGCATATGGAAGTAGGTCTCATAAAGGGTATAAGACAAATATGACACGGTAAGGGGCGTAAAATCTTAGGATACATCCGAGAGAAGGACTAGCACTCATGGATTTTATTCTAGATCTAGTTTTGAGAGACATCATCATCATCACCTCCAACATCCTTATAGGAGGGCTGAGAAGAATTACTTTCTAGAGCAGTTCAACAAATCTAAACCTTATACTTTTTATGGAGAAATGAAGAAATAAGGAGATGTAAAAGCATGGTTTCTTGGCATGAAGAAATTCTTAAGATTTCATGATTATTCATAGAACATGAAATCCAAGATAACTACCTTCAGCCTCAAAGGAAAATAATATATTTGGGGGGGATATTTTAAGCATGTCAAAGGCATCAAAGAAGAGGAGTTGATTTGGGATGAGTTTGAAAGACTCTTCAGGAAGAGGTACATGTTTGAGATATATTATGATGGAAAGGTCAGGGAGTTTGATGAGCTCGGGATGTTCCATGACAGATGAACAATATACAACAATATTTATAGAGTCGTTGAGATATGTTCCCTATCTCAAGGATGAGAAAGAAAATATTCAAATTTTCATTGATGGATTTCCCTTAGCATTTACATATCATATTGAGTTTGATGAGCCTCGATCATTTGAGGAATCCATTAGAAAGATAAAGCATTGTTATAAACAATCAAAGTGAAATATTGAGTTCAAGCGTAAGTGGAAATGTAATGAGAAGACTAAAGTAAAATGGCTCAAGAATTGAGGAAGATCTCAAGATCCAGGTGATAATGAAAATGTGGCACCTCATAATAAGTTCAATGCATCTAAGAGAGGATATGAGTCTAAGCCTGAGGAGAAGTAGAATAAAGGCGATGGCAAGAAACCTTTGAGGTGTTGGACCTATGGTGGGGACCATCACAGGAGGGGTCCATCACATCAGGGTGGTAAGTCTCAGATCTATAGTGCTCAGGAGGTGCAAAAATTTGAGGATGTAGTTCAAATAATTCCTCGAATCTATGCAGTAGTGGATAACACGCAAATAGATCATCAGGCATCCATTATTGATATGGAAGGTAAGCTTTGTGACCAAGTTGTTTCTATTTTGATTGATACTTGATCAAATTATAAAAATATTAGTCCTGACTTGGTGAATCAGTTTCGGTTCAATAAGGAAGTGAACGTGGAATCATGGTTGTTGTAGTTGGCTATAGGGGCCAAGAGAAGAGTTCATCATTGGGTGAAGTCTTGTGCATTTGAGCTTAATGGCATTCATACAACAACACTCCTAAATGTGCTTCCTTTGGGGGCATATAACATGATTTTGGGCATGGATTGGTTGTTTATTCATAGAACCAAGGTAGATTGTTATGAGAAGGCCATTGAGTGCCTGGATGATGATGGGGAAAATAGATTCTCGTAGGGAAACAAGAAGGCTACATAATTGAGAACTGTTATAGCTATGAAAGCCAAGTGTGGCCACAAGAAATCATGTTTATTGTTTGCAGTACATGTTTCCATTGATAAAGGGAAGGAGGATGAGGATGTTGAAGTCTTGAGGAAGTATCCTACCTAGCAATAGCTTTTGGATGTATTTCCTACAGGGATTCTAGCGTTGCCTCCTCATAGATAGGGTGGATTTCTCTATTGAGTTGGTACCAAGAGTAGCACCAACATATAACACAATGTACAGGATGAGCACTTCAGAGTTGGTGGAATTGAAGTTGTAGCTTAAATAGATTCTTGATAAGGGATACATAAGGCCAAGTGTGTCTCTAGGGGTGCACCAATGTTGTCTGTAAGGAAGAAGGATGGTACTCTCAGATTATGCATTGATTATAGGTAGCTGAACAAGGTGACTATCAAGGATAGGTATCATTTCCCTGGATTTATGATTTATTTGGTCAGCTAAAGGGAGTATCAATATTCTCAAAGATTGATCTAAGATCATGATATCATCAGGTGCACATCAAAGAAGAAGACATCTACAAGATTGCATTCCACACAAGGTAAGGGAAATATGAGGTCGTGGTGGTTCCTTTTGGTCTTACCAATTCTCTATACACCTTCATGTGTTTGATGAACATTGTGTTGGCCCCTGCCTAGCTAAGTTTGTGATATAATCTATTGATGATATATTGGTATATTTAAAGAATGAGGAGGATCATGAAGAGCACCTGGCTACGGTGTTGAGCATTTTGAGAGAGCATAAGTTGTATGGCAACCTCAGTAAGCACAATTTCTTTCAGACTCAGATTTATTACTTGGGACATGTTTTTCCAAGGAAGGGATAGAAGTGGATCTAGAAAAGATTAATCCTATCATGGCGTGGCCAACTCCAAGGAATGTAGATGAGGTCAGATCATTCATGGCACTAGCAGGTCATTACAGGAGGTCCATTAGGAACTTCACCAATATTTTATATCCTATCACATCTTTGTGGAGGAAAGGAAAGAATTTTGAATGGATTGTTGCGTGTGCAGCCAAATTTGATCAGTTGAAGCATTTGCTTACAAATTTCCTAGTCTTGAAGATTGAAAATCCTTTTAAGGAGTTTGTGTTTGTGTTTTGTACATATGCTTGCAAGGAAGGAATTGGTGGAGTCCTGATGCAGGAAGGGCAGGTGGTTTGCTAGGAATCAAGGAAGTTGAATGAGCATGAGCATAATTATGCAACTCATGATATTGAGTTGGAATTCATCATTCATGTATTGAATATATGGAGACGTTATCTCCTTGGCAGTAGGTTTGTTTTGATGAGTGATCATAGTGGACTGAGGTACTTGTTTGATCGGTCCAATCTGAATACAAGGAAAGAAATATGGTTAGTGACTCTCGGTGAGTTTGATTTTTACATTAGGTACATTAAATGCAAGGAGAACTAGGTTGTGGATTCTCTCAGTAGAAGAGTAAAGGTTAATCATATTTCAACTATCAACTCTTATGGGACAAACTTGCAGGAGAAAATGTTACAATCAGGGCATCACGATGAGAAGTATGAATAGCTGAAAAAGATATTACAATAGTAGAGTGAAGGTGATAGAGATGAGGAGTATCACATCACAGCAAATGACTTGGTTAGATTCAAGAGAAGGATTTATGTGCCAGATAAGTTGTGAGTTGAAGAAGCTTATTTTGAGATAGTTTCATGTCAATTCATATGCATGCCACCTAGGATACCAAAAGACTTTGAAAACTATTAAAAAGTTTTGTTATTGGCTGAATTTGAAGAAATATGTGGCTAAAATTTGTGCAAGGTTTTTGGACTGTCAACAAGTAAAATATGAATGCAAGCATCCAATTGGTCTATTGCAACCTATTTTGATTCCAAAATGGAAATGGGAGGTCATTTCCATGGACTTCATTATAGGATTTATGAGGACATCGAGGAAGCATTTCTGTCATGGTTGTGGTTGACAGGTTAAGCAAGGTAGCTCACTTCATTGCAGTAAATTCTACTAACTTGTCTAGTGAAGTGGCTCAGGTATTCATCAGGGAGATAGTGGGTCTGCATGGAGTTCCCAAGAAAAATATATCAAACAGAGATGTCAAGTTCACTTCCAAGTTTTGGAAGGAATTATTTTCAAGCTTGGGGATAGAGCTAGCTTTTATTACATCTTATCATCTATAGACATATGAGAAGATAAAGAGGGTTAACAAAAACCTTTATGACATGTTGAGGATGTATTTCATGCATAAGCAAAGGAAGTGGGAGTATCTTCCATTGGTAGAGTTTGATGATAACAATGGGTATTAGGAATCCTTGAAGATGATTCCAATTGAGGCTATGTTTGTAAATTTCCATAAGCAATATGGTTTGTTGGTCATAAGTGTCATAGAACATCGAGGATAGTGTTCCCCCAAGGGGGAGGCATTTGTAACATCCCTGGGTTAAGTATACATGTAAATAAATTTAACCAAGTTCATGGGACACATATTCCAAGCTGAATGGAGAGAAAAGCATTATAATGGGCATCATTTGTGGTTTATTATTGGCTATGCAAAATTGGAATTAGGATTGGAAAAGGAAAAAGGAAATAAATGGAAATTAATTAAAGAAATAAAGGAAAACAGGAGAAAAAGAAGGTGAAGAGACAAGACTATGCATGCAAAGGAAAATGATTGAAATTGAAGGAAAAGGAAACAAAAGGAGATGGAGAACATTATGTGTCTCTCTTTGCTACTCTTAGTTACTCTTAGTCACTCATGCACCCTTACACACTTACACTCTTATAGCATTCTAGTATTCACTTGGACATAAAGACATTGTCACTTGGACCTGGAGAGAGGGAGCACTGGGACAGAAGAAAGAAAGCAAGCAAGCAAAGGAATTTGTGGGAATTGAAGAAAAAGGTTGGAATAACAACTATAGTGGAAGGACATTGTAAGTAATAGGTTGCATGTGATTTCCTTGTTGAGATTTGAATGCATGGTACATGCATTTGGTTAATTGGTTACTTTGTTGTCATTGGCATGGGATTTTCCTGGGTTGACAGTGGTTTTAGCCTTGCCTTGTCATTTCCTGGATAGCCATGATGTAGTGGGTTCCCTTTTTTGTGTAAGCTTTGGTGAGTTGGTAGACTTTGGATCCTAGTTGAGGTGGTGTCGATATTTTTCCAAGGGTCAAGGGTGAAGATGGTGTTTCTTCTAGAACTCTTGACAAATGAGTGGAGACGGAAAAATTCCTCTGAATATGGTGAAGAAAGTCAGACGCATTTAATATTTTTTTGGTATTAGTGATTTTTTTACTAGTTGAGGTGAAATCATTGTGGTAGAGGGTAGGGTGTTTTAGCCTTTGGATTCCCTGGATGGTTTTGTTTTGGGTTATCCCATGAGATCACACATTCATTCTTGGAATATGGAACGAGGGTGATTGGTTGAAAGAAAGGTTTGATTCAGCCCAATCTATGGTCGAGTGGTACGTGGAAGTCCCTAACTTGGTTGGCTTTATGCATATTTTATTATGTGTTATTCCTTATTTAAATTAATGGGCACAAGTTCAGATTTGATGTTTGATTATATGACTAGTATGTCATGGTTTCATTCTGGTTAAATTTTGTTTACATGAATGGTATATTTCTTATAATGTGCTCTTGATCTAGATCCAATTCATGGTTTGATGCCCCATGTTTGATTTATAGGAATGCATGTGCTAATCTATTTTATATTGTAGTTATTGTAAGAGGGAAGCAAGCCTTCATGATGAATGTCTAATGAACTAATGAAAATAGAGAACAAACCATGCATCCATGACCTACATGTACCTTTGTCACAAAGTGTTCGTATAAATGAATAATGTGGATCGACAACCTTCTGGGGTCGTAACTTTGCTATATGATCTTTGTTTGGCTATCATAATACCTCGTTTTGAAGATATCCATGAGAATAGAAAAATAATGTGTGAAGTAAAACTTAGCACTTTTTTGGTTTTTGTGTTTTCCCTGAAAATGTCGTTTAGGCCCTTAAAAATGGCCTCAAAAGTTTAGGACCTGAATAACTTCCAAAAATAAAAAGTTGGGTTAAATTTAAGGAAATAAAACTTAAAATAATTAGTGTTGGGTCAATTTAAGCTAATGATAGTGTGATCATGTGCCACTAGGTATTTGCAGTATGTTTTGGACATGCGGACACCATTTCCATAAGTGCATCTTGGAAATCGGGTCATGCATAGTAACTCTCATCTCATGTTTACCCTGGTGAGCAGGTTAAAGTGGGTAAATGTGGGGTTTGATGTTACATCCTCTGTAATCTCATGTAAATCCCCTAAAAATCACATTAAAGCCTCTAACCATGTCTAATTGATCAACATTCCAATACCTCTCAAACTATTTGACATCATGCCAATAAGTCATTTACTCTTCCTTAAACACCTACACAAGCTACAACACCTCTCCAAAACTCTGTAGCAAATCAAAAACATTATCATGAGGTAAAACATCACTACAATAAGTCTAAACATTAACATGAACATGAAGACCTACACTTTCCAAACTACTCAACATAGATCAACATATGAATACCAAGTCTACCACACTCATCTCTACATTAAACCACATCAATGCCATCATAAACATATCAATGCCAACAAAACCAACTGCAACGAATCGAACATATGCTAACTAAACATTTGAAACACATGTTACACGGTTGAAATCAATACCAACACAAAGTAGCTACAACCATACAATCCATAATGCCAACACAATATTGAATTGGGAAACATTATATATGAGCAGATTTAGGTGCTTACTTTTGTTGGATCCAACATTTTACCTCTATATTATTTCTTATCTTATTTTTCCTTGATATTCTCCTAGGTGAATCTACATATTGATGCATCATGCTCATTTCTATTGTCAAAACAATGAATATCAAGTCTCTCTCAATGATGTTGCTTCATCTAGAATAATCCTATGATTTATTCTTCACTTTCTAAACAAGTCTCACTATTTATTAAATGGATTGATTTGTTGCCTTCATCTTCCCAAAGTATTTCTCTCATTCTACAACTTTCTCCATTGAAGAACTAAATGTAATGGATGCAAGTTGTTAATTAAATTTCAAGGTTTCAAGATGGTGAGAGTATGTAAGGTAGAAGGCCTTGATAATTATTGTGAGAGGAATGTGTATCTTCACTCCAATGGAATCAATGTTGTGCATGATAACTATGATCTTAAAAACTAGGGCCAAGGGATCATCATATTTCAACTCAAGGTTGAAGGGTTTGACCATTAGTTGTACAAGCTCCAATTATGAATGTGAGTCATACAAAACTTTTAACTTATTTAAATCACCAAAACATCTATAATGGAAACAATATGACAACTCACCTCTTTACTTACTAATGCAATGATCAGGGCATAGGATTTATTTTTTGTATTCTTCTGTATGACTAGCTTTTTATCTGATGTCGGTTTGGTACGTGTGTTTTCTTCCTTTTCTTTTCTAGTGGTAGCTTCTCTATGCATATTTCATTCCATATATCATTATATATGAGTGTATTATTAATATTTCTAGACCACTCTTGATATTTCTCCTTGCTAATTAGCACTACCTGACAATGGAGATGAGGGAATTCATCTTCATCAATAATTCCCCACAATGAGAAACGGGATGAAATCCCTAATTAGAAGATTTAAATGCTCAAGGTTGAACTTTATCATGGTCAAGGAATATTACAAAGCATATATGAATAAAGATATAATACGTAGATACACTAATCATTTATAACTATACTATCTCAAAAACCAAACCCTCTCAAGCACCCAAAATGAAAAAACCACTAAATAAAGGGTATACTCAACCATCACATACAAATGTTTTTTCCTTAAATTAAATAGATATTTCAATGTCCCTAACTTCAAGGTTAGTTGAACTTGCTTAGGTATCGTGACAATTAACACTCCATTTTCCAGTGTAGCCTTCACCTCCTCCACCTTTATAATTTCTAGTAGTTGAAACCCTAAAGAAATCTCCCACGAGAATGCTCAATTTGGTACCACATGTCATTATTTTTCTCTTATTCTTTATTCCATTCATTACTTGTCTTTAGAGATCTTGCATCTTGAAAATACCAATCGTTTGTCCTCAGAGTTAATATTCATATTAATCTTGTTTGGACCTTCCTCCCCTCTTTGGCATTGATCCATTCTCATTGGTCCTTGAATTATAATGGGAAATGCAACTTTCCATGGACTTAGGTTTTCAGTCAAGATAGGTAGTGTGATTCCATAACAATTAAGCATGTTAAAGAAATTTGAATGGGATTATGATTATATCAAGTGACATAATGGCACTCAAATGAATCATACTTCATTCGCACCACATAGAGCAACATCGAATCTGCTCATGGATGGGATAGATCTCATAATGGAATAGTAACACCCATGCACTACTGAAGAAGAGGAAGTATTAAGAGAGAGGGAAAATTGGATGAGTGACACCAAAAATGGTTTATTTTAATGTGAAACATATCTATACAATGAGGTGACTCTTGGTTTCATTTTCCAATGGTTTTTTCTTCTTTGTATTACTCTAAATTCTAACTCTTTAAAATTTTATTTATAAGGATAAAAATGTAAAAGGATCATGTGTCCAACATTCATCATCCATGTCAAGGTCCTCAATTTCTTATTATAAAGAATATAGTTTCATATTAATGTGGGATCAATAGAGTCTTGAATTTATAAATATATATATGGAAATAAATGGAAGACTCTAACATGGAATAGGAATGTTAGACACATAATCAACAGAGTCTTCAATTTATTAAGAATAAATAATTTAAAATGATGGTCATAAATTCATATTATCAAACATTTATAATAGAATAAATTAGTTGTACTTAAATTCAATATTGTAACATATATAGTTTAGTCTTATAGTTGTGAATCGCATCATGGATGTGTCAAATATGTGAATTTTTTTATATTGGTAAATGGGGTAGCTTATGTTTTTTTAAACCATCTAAAGGATATATTGATGTCCTTTATCTCCCTGTCTATTTCTCGTGGTCACTAATAGTTTGAATAAGTTTTTCATGGAAGAAAAAAGGAGAGTAAGTATTCAAGGAATAAGGATAGGTTTATCGTTATTGGCTCACCTTCTATTTATAGATGATATGTTTTTATTTTTAAATGGTTTTGAAAAGAAGGCAAGAAAGTATTAGGAGACAATAAACATTTTATGAGTGGAAACTAGGTTTGATATGAAATGATCATATGTTAAAACTAATGTAGAATTGATTATGCCATTAATGTAACTGAAAGTGTTGAAACTGAGAGAACTACTTGAGAAGAAAACTTTACAACAGATGATATAACATAAGCAAGATGCAAAATAGAAGTGAAAACATTAAAAACACAGTGATACCAAACAACAAGATTGATTATGGAGTTCATCCCTGATGGACTACATCTCCAGGTCCTCTTTCAAGATGGGCGACCACTTTATTAGGATTGAAACCAAGGAGGTTTATTACACATAAAATTGACCAAGATGAATGTGCAAGTAGGCACTTCTGGTCACTATCATGAGAAATCTCTCTGAACTAGCTTTTCAATGCCTATCATGGTTCCTAATTCCGACTCCAGATGCTCCTGTTACACTGAAAACAAAAACAGCCTCTATCCCTCCAGAACCTGCACATGAAACTCAAAACCACTCTCGTCTCCTTCAATGAGAAAAAACTGCCTCTTATAGCCCTGCAGGTACATTCAAACCTCTTTGGACTAAATTTGGCATGAATTGGCTGAAGTTTGGGGTCACGAGTCTCGGTCTTGTTAGGTTCTGCCACCTTGGAACACTTTACAAGGTCATCGCATTAGTTTAGAACAAAACTAACAACAAAAATCCATAAATAAACCTTATAATAAAGTTGAAACTGCTGGAGGCTTGCTAACTGGGTGGAGTTGGTTGACTGTTATGTGTGACCAGCCACGATCTAACCGAAGGCTACCATCTAGTGGTTATCTCCAGTTGTTTCGGCGTAGACATCTGGCGGACAAACTGCCAACGACTCTTTCGTTCACATGCTAACCATTGTCGTTACATTCTCCGCCACGGTTAGAGTTTGATAGCCACGATTTAGAGACTGTAACCTCCACCTATTCACATGCTACAGCCTGCCAAGGTAGTTGCTACGGTCTAGTGAACTCCAATGCGGTTAACTCCAAGGCTTACACACTAATCACATGTTACCATTGTGTCGTAGTCCCGCCGCGGTCAGACTCCCAGCGCTAACCCTGATGGTTTATCCAGACCCCATTCACATGTCGACTACCCTGCGGTCTTCTCCCATGCGGTTAAGGCCCGTGGTTAGGGACTTCGGTTAGGCTCTGACTTCTACGTTTTTTCACATGGTTACAACCTGCGCAGTCTTCTCCCGCTGCGGTTAAGACTGTTATACGATTTGTAATGTTTTTTAATATAGTTTGAATAGGATGAGAGTTGTTTTGAAATGGTTTTATGTATTTTAATACATGTAGGGTTGTAATGTGGTTTAGAACTTAGGGTATTGGTTTAGGACTTATGGTTAGGTCTTTTCATTGCATTATAATGTAATATGCAATAGGTTTTCAATAGGTTGATGGTATGTATGGTTTGAGGTTTAGGATTAGGTTTGTATTAGGTTTGAATTAGGTTTACATTAGGTTTTTAAAATAACCCATTTACAACCTAATGTCACAAAGCAACATTAACAACATCGCACGATGATAAACCTTTGACGACACCCAAACACTGCAAGGTGAATGATCAACCCACGTCGACAACCATATCCTGCAAAGTGGATGACAAGTACATGTCAACAACCCAAATCCTGCGAGGTGGATGACAAACAGATGTCGACAACCAAATCCTACGAGGCGGACAACAAACACATGTCGATGACCACATCCTAGCGGAACTGACAACAACCACATGTCGATAGCCAGGTACAAAACCATATCACCAAGAAAACCATTAACATCACCTAAACAACATGAACTATAAACAACACTGTCAAAACTAAAAGACATCGGACTGAATTACTAACGACAACTCTGAACCTTTGTAACTGATCTGACGAGATCCTATTAGATCAATCATCTCCACTTGAAAGCTTTTGGACCCCAAAATTTTGACTAAAACAATAATCAATGAGGGTAGAGCTCCCTCACTCTCCACCTTGTCCTGATGATGTACCAATGCATTCGATCAATCACCTGCAAGTGATGACCCTGATGATGCTGACCATGGCACTTTTTGATTCGATGACCTGTTCCATCCATCTGCAATACGTACAACTTGCAACAATGGTCAAACAACCTATCATGAACATGGAAATTGATTTCTTTCCACGAAATACCATGAGTTAGTGATTCATAATAATTTTTGAAAACAGTCTCTACAGGATATTGTTCAATACTATTGGCATGTATTAACAATCTAGATTGTGGAATAACAGAGACAATCAAAGATATTCTGACATCAAACTAGCTATACTTTCCTTATTCCTGTTTACTAAGTGAACTTGCTGCAATAAACTCATCAAAATGTAATGTGAAGACTGCTGCAACTTAGTTTGTCTTTGAAAGTATTGAATTAGTTGTTGATTTGTTTGAATCACTTTTTCCTTATTCATTAAATGTTGTTTCCATTTATTATCACTTTCCTCTGATGCATAAGTTTCCCTTAATACTTTGACACTACTTTAGAAAAGGCTTTGATGTGAAAACAAATGGGCTTCCTCTCCACTTGAAAAGAGGCTTCCAAACTGTTTGAAACATGAATTGGTAACACAATATAAGAGAAATTAAACTCTGACTTTCCCCAATACTAACCTGCATCCCTATAACTGTTAATTTCCAAACTTGGACTTAATTGATTCACTCTTACATTAGGGAGAGGACCTTTAGGAATCAATTGTAATTCATGTTGTATTCACTGCTTATGAGTAAGATGTTTGTTTTCTTTAAATAAAACTGAAAAAGTTTCTACCTCTTTGATCAAAATATCTTTAAGTTGAGACTCATAGCTTGAACAAACATCATGTTGTTTCTTATGTTGTTCCTTTACACTTATGATTACAAATATTTTATTTGAACTTATCAATCGCTTCATCGGATTAGCAATAACTAAATTCAAGTGATTTTTGTTTTGATGTGCCCTGACAATAAATTCAACCCCATCTTTCTTAAGGTGATATTTATGCTCTCTCCTGTAAAATATTGCATCGCGATCATAAAGATAAGGACTTCCTACGACAACTCCACATATGTCTATTGGAACCACATCTAATTCCACTTCATCAATGTAATTAGTTGTAATGGAAAATCTTAATCGACACTATTTTGTGACTTTTATCTAAGTTGATTTATTTAGCCATCCTAATGGGTAAGGTCTTTGATGATTATGTGTTTCCAAGCCCAAACTAAATATTCAGATATTAGATTGGCCTATGATCCAATATCAAACATTGTATCTATATTTCTGTGTTTATAAGTTATCCTTATGTTAAATAATTCAACTCTTTTATCCTCATTTGAAGGATTTATGTTTGATGAAGATGCAATAGTATTCTAACTTGAACCAGTGTCAGAAGTTTTACCTATCATAACCATAGTAGTTATTCTCCTTTCATCATCTGAATCTGAACCTAGATCTTGTTGGACTGCTGTAATTGCCTTCCTTTCATTCTTCTCCTTAAGGAACTTTTTGGGCTTAAGTTCTGCATGAAGTTTCCAACGCTTAGATTCATCATGACCGATTCTCTGGCAATAAGAGGAAGTAGTTCTTTCCTTATGAGCTATCGTTGATTTCTTTATCTTCGAATTGTTCTTCCCCTTACTTTCATTGGAATCTTTGACTCCCAACTCTTTGGATGATTGCGATGAAAACTTGAATGATCTGCCACCTGATTCAATATGTATGTCCTGAACACACACTACATCAAAGTCATCAGGATTAAACATCAATAATGTATGCTGCAAATATGAATGTAAAATGCCGATGTATTTTAATAAAGTTTCATGTGTATCTAATGAAATACCAAGTGCCAATACCTTCTTTCTAAAATCCTGAACATTCTTCCCTTTACCTTGCCTCAAATGCTGCCAATCAATAACAGCTTGTTGTATGTATCCTAAAGGATAGAATTGTTTCCTAAGAGCTTTTAAAAACTTAGACCGTGAAGAGATTACTTTTCCCTTACACTTTACATCTATCTGAATTTTACTTTCCCACCAGATTAACATTGTTCCCCCCCATTCTAAGTGTAGCTAACTGAATTTTCATTTTATCATTAGAAATGTTCTGAATGCAAAAATACACTTCTAACTGCTTAATCCAATTATCTATCCTTTTAGGATTCATTTCGCCATCATAAATAGGTAACTCAAATTTTACATCAAGTTTAAAAGAGATTTTTTCTTAGGTTTCTTTTCTATTTTATATTCTACACTGGAAAAAGAAGAAGATGATGATGATGGAGATGATGGAGGTGAAAGTTGTTTATCAGCCTTTCCTTTACTTTTTTCCTTCTTCGATGTCTTTGAAGAAGAAGCTGCATCTCTCACCTTCTTGTCTTCGTATAGTTCTCCCAACATCTACTGCATAGTCAATAATGCTTGTTGAAACTGTTCATCACTCATCTTAGTTTCAGTATTTTCACCTACATTAAATCCTGTCATGGTCGACTTATGAATGACTCGTCACTTTCCAATCTCTAGATCAATCTACTCAAGGATTCCTTCTCCACGTTGCAACTTTGACCTGGTTAACATTCAATGGAAAATTCTACAAACGCAACTTGCTCTGATACCAAATTATATGATATGAAATGATCATATGTTAAAACTGATGTAGAATTGATTATGCCATTAATGATTAGAATGTTAACTGAAAGTGTTGAAACCGAGAGAACTGCTTGAGAAGAAGAGTTTATGACAAATGATAGAACATAAGCAAGATGAAAAAAAGAAGTGAAAACAGAAAAACCATGGTGATACCAGACAACAAGATTGATTACAGAGTTCGTCCCTGATGGACTACGTCTCCAGGTCCACTTTCAAGATGGGAAACCGCTTTATTAGAATTGAAACCAAGGAGGTTGATTATACAGAAAATTGACCAATTTGAATGTGCGCACAGGCACTTTTAGTCATTGTCATGAGAAAGCTCTATGAACCAGCTTCCCAATGCCTATCATAGTTACCAATTCCGACTCTGGATGCTCTTCTTCGACTGAAAACAAAAACAGCCTCTATCCCTCTAGACCCTGCACATGAAACTCAAAACCACTCTCCTCTCCTTCAATGAGAAAAATATGCCTCTTATAGCCCTATAGCTACATTCAAACCTCTCTGGACAAAACTTGGCATGAATTGACTGAAGTTTGGGGTCATGAGTCTCGGTCCTATTAGGTTGTGCCACCTTGGAACACTTTACAAGGTCATCGCATTAGTTTAGAACAAAAACTAACAACAAAAACCCATAAATAAACCTTATAATAAAGTCAAAATTGCTGGCAGCTTGCTGATCAAGTAGAGTTGGTTGACTGTTACATGTGACTAGCGCAGTCTAACCATAGGCTACAACCTAGTGGTTATCTTCGACAGTTTTGGCTTAGACATCTAGCGAACAAACTGCCAGCAACTTTTCTGTTCACATGCTAACCATTATTATTACATTCTCCGCCATAGTTAGATTTTGATAACCATGGTTTATAGACTATAACCTCCACCTGTTCACATGCTACAGCCTGCCACGGTAGTTGCTACGGTCTAGTGAACTCTGATGCGGTTAACTCCAAGGCTTACACACTAATCACATGTTATGATTGTGTCACAGTCCCATCGCGGTCAGACTCTCGGCACTAACCCTGACAATTTATCCAGACTCCATTCACATGTCGACTGCCCCACAGTCTTCCCTTGTGTGGTTAAGGCTGTGGTTAGGGACTTCGGTTAGGCTCTCACTTCTACATTTTTTCACATGGTTATAACCCACGCGGTCTTCTCCTACTGCGGTTAAGACTATTATACAATTTGTAATGTTTTGTAATATAGTTTGAATAGGACGAGAGTTGTTTTGACATGGTTTTATGTATTTTAATACATGTAGGGTTTTAATATGGTTTAGAACTTAGGGTATTGGTTTAGGACTTAGGGTTAGGTCTTTTTATTGCATTGTAATGTAATATGCAATAAGTTTTCAATAGGTTGATGGTATGTATGGTTTGAGGTTTAGGATTAGGTTTGTATTATGTTTGAATTAGGTTTTCAAAATAACCCATTTACAACCTAATGTC
>APFE031165995.1:0-44758 GCA_000404065.3 Pinus taeda | reverse complement strand
GGTCTGATGATGGGCTTGGGAAGTGCAGACTGAGTTTCTGCATCTGCATGTACAACTGCTGCTTTATTTGAATGCACATTATTGACTTGCTGCTGATGGGTGGTTGTATCAATGTTCTGAACAAAAACAGGTTCAGAATGATGTCTATTTTAATGTAGCTCTTCTTGCTGTAGCTGTGATTCAAGCTACAAAAAATCAATCTTTTCCTGTGCATTTTGCAAATAAGTTTGAATATCGATGAGAAAATCCTTGCTGATTTTGACTGTATTATCCATAGTAGAGAGTATTAGATTGTCCACTGACTCTAATATTGCATCAATTGGAGCCATTTTTAATCCTCAAAAAATAGTAAAATAATGAGGAAAATATGGACACCAATTGCTCTTTTATACTTCAAATCAATCAGCTTGCAATAGATTCAACACACAAAGAATGGTGATATCCGGAAACAGAGTCCTCATTCAAAAATGAATTTTCTCCAATTCACCTGAGAATTTAACTTCCAACAAAGCTACAAGCAATTTAGGCCTCAAAAAAAATATTTTCCTGTACCAGCCTTGAATCCAAGGGAACTGAATTGACCAGCGCTCACTATTCTGACTTTTCACAACAGCCCTTCAAAAATTCAACACTTTGCTGGACCTCCATTACTTCAAATTTTTATCAAATAGAAAGGCTGGTGCATAAAGATTTGACCGACGCTTACAACTCACACTTGCACAAATTTCTATTCAAAGGATTTCAGTAGCAAGGTATAGATATTTTGATATTCAACTATTTGTTTTTACTGGCCATCCTTATGAGCAATTTTCAAGCAAGCTTGGACATGGCCGGTATCGTGGAAATCCTGAGAAGCGGGTGCAAAATCGGCAAAAAATGGCGAATTATATCGTATGAATTCCTCTGGCTACTAATTTTTACTGGTACAAAGTTTGGTGCCGGAGATTGTATGAAGAAAGCCTTGGTTTGCAGGAAGTACAGTTCACAAGGCGAAGGGCGGTATTTTGTCGTGCTACGTAATATTTGAATTTAATGAGATTTGTTGTGGGTTTGTTGAACTCGATCAGTTTAGTACCATGTTAAACACACATATCTGCCTGAAGACATTGAAAGACTTGTAAGCCTTCAAATTCTCAACATTAGTTACAATTCTGATAACTTCAAAGCATTGCCAGATTCTATCTGTGGGCTGTCTGGGCTCGTTGAATTAGACGTGAGTTATAACCAGATTAAAAGCCTTCCTGATCTATTTGGAGATCTGTTGAAGTTGAAACGACTAAATCTCGAGGGGAACCCGATTATTGTGCCACCGCCGAGGGTCGTCGGAGCTGGCCTCACATAACCAGCGACATAGCCATTGTGAAGTGGTTGCGAGACAGAGTATTGCAAAAAATATCCATTCTACAGTAGTTTCTAGAGAGGGGAAAACCTTTAAACTTCATCTGGGTTCTCGAAATCTTGTTCATGTTGACAGAGTGCATCCAGGCCATAAAGCCATAAAATATTGATTGCGAGGCTTCGAATAACTCCAGGGTTTTTGTGCTAAAACCCCGGCGGGAAAATTCATCGAGAACGCTTATGTGTCAGTTACTGAATTTTCAAACAAATCGAAGTAAACTGAATGACTAGAACAGTGAGAGATAGAAGCCCTGTTCAAAAGCCTAAACCTGGATACGAATATTTATTTACAGTAATGGTTTAAATTTAGTGGTGGACATCTGAGAGCTTTTCCTCGCGAACTCTCAGCTTCCGGGTAAGGCTGTAACTTTGGCGATCTTATTATAAGTCGATGGAGTCATGAAAATTGATTTCCTTCCAATTTGGAAACGAACTACAGGGTCATTTATATCGTATTCAATGGCAGGTTCCCGACTTCAGAAGAATAAGCCACACAAAACTCGCTTTTCCTCCAAATCTTCCCGACATGACCACAAGACATGCGATTAAAGCCTCTTAATGATTTTGCTCATAGTATGACAAGAACCCAACTGAATATTTCAAATCCTTGCTTGTACTCAACGTGCCGACGCCAATGTGGAGGGTTAAAACATCTTCAAGGATCCTCTGATGTTTGGGCGAGAAGAAATACTTTACCACACCTTAGATCACTAGCATACAACTGTTTTCATTTAGGAAGCCGTAATTACTTTCCATCCTCAAAATTAACCACTTTTTCTTCCATATTCTCGTCTTTAATTTCACCGTCGTTATTTTCTTCGGCATCATCTCATACGTTTTCCCCGTCTCCTTATACTACATAGAGCAAAAGATTCCATAAATGGCATTCCCTGTATGGGAATGGCGACTAGAACAAAAGTTCTGTTTCGGACAGGAATCCTGTTGTAACTGTTGTTTTACTTGGATGGCTTGGTGCCAAACAAAATCATTTGAAGAAGTATTCACATCACTTTTGATATAAATGGCGGAATAACAGGACAGTCGTGCAGGTTGTGGCTCAAGGATGGAACCAGCCCTCTCTTCGCGAAATAGGTGCGAGCTATGGCCACTCCCTCAGTGTTGAATCCGTATCTGAGGCAGAGTTGGGTCGGACGTTTCGCATTCCCGTGTGGACCGGTTCAACGAAGGGTTGGATGAGAATCACCCCTCTCACTGCAGCTCCTGGAATATCGCCGAGAAAAGAGAATGATTAGTTCGAATATGGGTTCTGTCTTCTTGAAGGGAGAAGCGTTTAAGGCGCCGGATTTTAAAACGCATATGTCAGAGGGTGCATATTTTAAAATGCATATGACAGTGGGCCAGCAACAAATTTTAAAATGCATACAATATCAAAGCCATGTCAGGATAGAGGCAGTGCAGGGCAAATACGTTATGGCAGAGGCAGTGCAGGTAATGAAGGCTAGGTCAGCGTTATTCAAGGCAACTCAGACTAGTTGCTCAAGGAAAATAGGCCATAGATCATGGCTTTGATACCATGTTAAACAGGCATGGACAACGAGAAAGAATAGGAAAGATAAAGCATGCATTACATTTTTATTAACAATAGATGTACATTTATAGTACAATATGGTGACCGTTGGGATTCACATCCCAAGGTCCCTTGGACTACTTAGTCTGTTTAGCTTCCACACTAACCCATTTAGGATTAGGTGTCCAACAACTTGGTTCTTTGGGATTATGGAAAAGTTTATTTTACAAGTTCCACAGTTAACTCCAAAGGTTACTAAACTGAACCAATGATCTTAGAATACCATATATATCCCTGACACAGCTGTCCTCACGCTGCAAACAGATCTAGGATCCCTTAGACTTGATTCCTTCAATCAATGCTCTGAGCTTGCCTGAGCTTCTTGATGGCCCTAACTCCTTCAGAATTATTTAAATATCACTGAAAGCTGTTACACTATCTCCAGCATATATCAGACACCAACAATATACTGATCATTTTCTCAAAATGAGCACTGCATCACCAAAATAGGCCTTCGTCCACAGTTGGCACTGGGTTGCCTCAAACTCCCCTATAGTATCTCAACATTTAGAAGTCTCCAAATGCTTTTGAAAATCACTACAATGGATTCAGAAGGCTCATTACAATCAGGAATAATTTTTGGTTCACTGAGAACAAGTATCGGTAGCTCCTACAATTGGCTCCAACCCCTGGTATCCCTTAGCTCCAAAATCTCCCTGGATGAAAATATCTATGAAGATGACTTCTTCAGCTTCTTTGAACTATTCCATTGGCTTCAAAAGGCTGCAATTAGCCTAGCTAGCCTCTTTTTTCACTCTCTCTGGTCTAAAACAACTCCTGGAATGCATTTAGTCAATGTCCCCTAGGGATACTCCACTAAATCTGGTGAACTGGCACTTAACTCTAGCTATATTTGGCAAAATCCACCTTTTTAGCTGCTCTCCCAAGCTTAACTATTGGAGCTGGCAGTTACCATAACCGTTGGCCCACATGTGATGGGTTATTCCTTTGGCAGTTAGAGATAAGACTGTTGAGCTGGCGGTCATCATGCAAACTGTGTGGTTTGTTGGCAAACAGTGAAAAATTCTTATGGGACCGCGAGTGAGTAAGAGCGATGGCAGTCCTAATGCCCGAATCCATAACCATTATAACATAAATATAACATGTGACCCATATAGGTTAAGAAACAATGTTAGCGGAGGTGGTAGCGCATGGTCCTATCTTGTCGGAGGTCACGAGTTCGATTCCGTCGGACCCCAACAAAATTGTACATTACCATTCCAGGGCCACGTGGCGGCCTTGGGCTTGCCATGTGTCGGCACCTGATTGGTCCCCAAAAGGTAATATTCTAGGGAATATTCCAAGGAATATTCATTGGAATACACTTTTTTTAATATTTTCAAAAATCAAATTATTCTTGGAAATTGCAGTTTATTGGACTTTTCAAATTGCAATAACTCCTTCATACGGTGTCAGTTTTTTGAACCATTCACAACGCCGAAATCAAGAAGATGAGATCTATTGAGTCGCTCAGGTTCAACACTCTTTTGAATATTTTGAAATTTGAGCCATTATTAAGGTCCTGGATCAATATATGATCATAAGGCCAAAGCCAATGCCCCAAAACAGGACCCTTCTAAATATTCTGTTGATGATGATTCTCGAAGAAAGCCTAAATATCCTTGCCTGATCTGTGAGGAGGATCATTGCACTAAATATTGTCCTCGAAGATCTGGATTTAATCACTTTCTAAAAGGGACTCTGACTATCTTAAAAGAACCCTTTCTTTCACAACAAACCCAATTGGTAGACCAACCTCAGTCTTTTGCTTCCTCAGGTTCGCAAGTGTTCATGATGCAAGGTTCATCACCTATCTCGATCACTACTCGAACCAAGGACTATCAAGCTACATCTAAATAGACCACGGAGAAAGAAGCCCATGATGTTCCTTCTACTTCTATTCCTTCGTCTTCTGGTCCTCTCCATATCGGGCACCCTAATAGTGAGTCTGTCATCTGACCACTACCTAAAGGTGTGCTTTGGAAGTCATGTTTCAATCTGAATGCCAGAGCTGCACAACATTATAATATTGTTGAGGATCTAGCTCAGGTGCCTTCGACGATGTCTGCCTTGGAGGTTCTTCAATCTTGTCTAACACAGTGGAAGTCACTGTTGTCTTCTAGAGGTGCTATCGATGCTTATGATTTGAGTCTGATTACTTTCGATCTAGAGAATCATGTACCTTGTCTTCCTCATCAGATCGCATTTCTAATCCAGATCCTTATCAGAGGAAAGACAATTCATCGCATGGTTATTGATGAAGGTGCCTTGACTTGCATCATGTCAATTTCGTGTTGGAAAGCCATTAGCTCTGCTCCTCTTAGCCAATCTCCAAATACCTTAGAAGCCTTTGATGGAAGAGGTTAATGACCATATGATATTCTCACTAAATTACCGATTACGTTAGAAGGAAAGACTGTTGAATTAGAAGTAGAATTTGTAGATGGTAATCTCAACTACACCCTTCTTTTCAGGTGACGCTGGACTCACGCCATGTTTTGTGTGGTGTCTTATTTGCTCCACTTACTTCATTTTCCTCATGAAGGAAAAATAGTCAGGGTTGATCAATTATCTTTCTTTTCTTCTGGTTCATCCAATGGTAACATTCCTTATGTGGCAATATTGAGATTCCTTATGCGAGCATGGGCACAGGTCTCTTGAAAGACTCTTCTTTGATGGGTAATTTTACCCTTCCATCTCCACATGTTCATTCATTCAATATGATCTCAGATTCCAAGGATCCTTGGGCTATCCCTTTCGACGATCAAATTGAATAATTTGGTGATGTTATGCCTTTATATCCATTAGAGACAAATTATCAAGAAATTTTTTTAGCCTCGAAGGCTGCTTCAAAACGTCATACTGTCTTCAATATGAACCTAGACACTTATGTGCCATCCCCTTGGCTTGGTTCTTGGGATTCTCTGGATCTCTTGAACGAGACATTCCCCACTAACGAGAGTATCATGGAAGTCATGTCTCTGGAGGAAGTTCCATGGAATAGCCTACATCATTGTTCTTCCTTTCCACCTTGCCTTGATGAGATGCCTTGCTGTCCTGAACCATCTATTTCTCATGCCTTTATACCCCTATTCCAAACACTTGTTTAGATACATGAAATTTTGTCAGAGGGTAATATTGGAAACATCACTACTACGATGCCTATTAACATTTTCATTAAACCGAGAAGTATTGAGAACATCCATATGGGGTTTTCTTGTTCTCCAGATGAGATCAAGATCTATACTAAGTTTTTAAAATAATTCTGAGATGTTTTCGCTTGGTCATACGAGGAAATGCCTGGAATTGATCCACCTATAGTGGTGCATGAGATCCCGACATATCCTAGTGCTAAGCTAGTTCGACAACGGCTTCACCCTGTGCACCCTCGTAAGGTTGTTGCTATCAAAGAAGAAGTAGAAAATATTTTGAAAGCAGGTTTCATTTATCCTATTCCATTGATGAATTGGGTATCCAATATCGTCCCTGTTGCCAAAAAGTAGGGCACAATACGTGTTTGTGTTGATTACCGTGATATCAATCACACATGTCCTAAAGATAATTATCCTACTCCCTTTATCGATCAGATCATCGATGAATGCATAGGGAGTGATATTTTTTGGTTCATGGATGGCTTTTCTGGCTATAACCAGATTAACATTTCACCCGCCCATCAACATAAAACAACCTTTATTAGTCCTTGGGGCACCTTCGCTTACATAAAGCTTCCTTTTGGTATGAAGAATGATGCAGCCACTTTTTAGTGAGCAATGTCCTATGCATTCCATGACATTCGACATATTGTTTAGCCATACCTTGACAATTTTCCTGCTCATTTAGATAAACTTTGTGATCATTCGGATCACTTGAGAGCTATCTTTTTACGATGTCAGCATTATAATATCTATCTCAATCCACAGAAGTGTGTGTTTTGCGTCGATTTCGGCTGACTCTTAGGTTTTGTTGCATCTCGTGAAGGGATCAGAATTGATCCTTTGAAAGTTAAGGCCATAGTCAATCTACCCTCTCCAACATCGCTACTGTAACTACAAAGCTTAGAAGGAAAAGCTAATTTCCTCCATCGATTTGTCCCGAATTATGCCAAACTTGCATAAGGTTATACTCACTTACTTAAGAAGGGATCCCTTTTATTTGGGATGAAGTTGCTCAATAATCCTTCAATGCCTTAAAGAAATCCCTGGTTAGTACTCCTTTACTTCATCCCCCCAATTACTACTTTGATTATTTCCTGTATTTCGCTGCAACTGATAACACCATTGCTATAGTGTTAGCTCAAGACAGCGATGATGGCAACGAGCATGTGGTTTATTATCTATGCCAGAAGCTTATTGATACTGAGTATTTCTATGCTCATGTCGAGAAGCTTGCTTTGGCAACAATTCATGCCATCCAAAGATTTCGACACTATATCCTTTTAAGGAAAACCACTGTAATTTCTGATTGTAACCCCATGACATATATACTAACTCGTCAGTTACTAAGGGGTAAACACTCTAAATGGATCATCATCTTACAGGAGTTTGATTTGGAATTCTCTGCCTCCAAATCAACGAAATCGCTCATCCTTATTGATTTAATCTATGCTCTTCTGTCTGCAAGCACCCCAACTAATTTTATTGAGAAGATACCTGATGAAACACAATTTTTGATAAGCACTTTTGACCCCTGGTATGGAGACATTATTTTTTATCTCCAAACCGAAACCTTCCAATTTGAGTTGTCCTAATTGGACTGACACCAGATCTGGCATTAGTCCCAACCCTATCGGACCCTTGGTGATACTTTGTATTGGGTCGATGTGGACCCTTCCCTTCGTAGATGTCTCACCCTTAAAGAAGCTGAGTGGGTCCTAAATGATTGCCACGTTGGTGCCTGTAGTGGTCATATGTCTGGATATGCAACTGCTCAAAAGATCCTTTGCGCCAGCTATTTCTAGCCTTCTATCTTCAAAGATTGCATTATAGATGTTAAAAAATGCCATGAATGCCATATTTTCAATTGCAAACAACATGCCCCACCTGCACCCCTACACCCAGTAATTACTATTCACGCATTTGCCAAATCGGGAATTGATTTCATGACATGTAACCCTCACTCGGCTTGGGGGCATGGTTATATCATCGTTGTTGTCAACTATTTTATGAAATGGGTCGAGGCAATGCCTACATACAATGATGATGGTATTACTGCTGCACAGTTCCTTTTTAACCATGCTATAACATGTTTCAGTGTCCCTCAAGCTACCGTGACAGGCCATGGATCACATTTTCGTCAGCACATGATGGCATAGTTAACTGCTTAGTTGGGCCTTCACTATGATAGCTTGACTCCATATTATCCATAGGCCAATGGCCAAGTTGAAGCAGTCAATAAGGTTTTGATTACTATGCTTTAGCGTACCATTGGGAAGCTCAAAAAAATATTGGCATTTAATGATTTTATCAGCTCTTTGGGCTTACCAAACCTCTGCTAAGACAACCACTGAATTCACTCTATTCCAGTTTGTGTATGGTTTAGAGGCAACTCTTCCAATCGAATGCAAAACCCCTTCGCTTAAGTTATCTATCGAACTTCTTCTGAATACCTCTCCTGAAGAGGAATGGCTACTATATCTTGAGAGACTCGATGAGACTCATCACATCACTGCAATGATTATTGAAGCTCAAAAGAAATGAGTCAAAGTTCATTTTGACAAAACTATTTCTCCTCTCATTTTCGATGAAGGCGACTTGGTCCTTATTTACGATCAAGCCAACAATAAGTTGGTGGCAGGCAAGTTTGAACCTATGCGGCATGGGCCCTACATTGTCAAGTGTCTCTTACAGAAAGGTGCCTATGAGCTATGTGATTATGGGGGGAATGCATTTTCACAGCCCCATAATGGGTTGTATCTCAAAAATTATTATGCATGAAATTCGTATGATAACTTTTGTACATTAATGTGTTAATTCATTAGCATGCATTTTGATTTTTGGTGTGTTTGTTTTCTTTGCAGACATATGTTTTTCTGCTTACACTGTGTTTCACTCGGTTTGCATATGACATCAGGTCATTATATTGGTTTTGCTAATGGTGCTTGTCATAGCACACATAATCTCTCTTCTGCAACATGGGTACTCTACAACACTAATGACAAGATGATTAGCTTACAAGGTATCTTCCTTGGTCGAACAACCAATAATATTGTTGAGTATAGTGCATTGATTGAACTGTTGTTAGAAGTAGTTTCTCTTGGCATTAGAGATATAATTATTAAGTTGGATTCCCAGCTCATTGTGTTACAATTAAACAATCATTATTCAGTAAGAATTCCACAAATATTACGAATGTATCTATGTGTTAGGTTTCTGGAAATAAAATTTGATTACATTATATATTAACATATTCCATGTAATTTAAATACATTAATAGATGCATTAGAAAATTTTGTTCTTGATAGACATTTGCATCATTTATAAAATGAATCACGTTATGAACACATAATTAAAAATAAAACACACACACACACACACACACACATATTGTGTCTGCCGGAGTGTTTACATCAAAATGTGAAAAAATAGATCATTCTGAGACACTTGGCTTTCAAAGCCTACAAAATGTGTAAAAGACTAGAAGAGTTATCAAACTGCGTGATGCTCATGGTAGCACGCGACTGCTCTGATCACTTGTTCTAACAACCGACGTAGTCTCACAGAGACTCCCACTGTATGTCTCTGCCAACGCAATGGAACATCCTCGATGGTGGCATAATCTGGAACCCCTCGGGTGATTTCCTCGAGATTGTGCTCCATCTTGGCTAAGGGGTTAGCCCCTTCTTCGTAGTCTACAGCCACAGTCAGATGGTCAACTCGCCGTGCTATTGGTGACATGCCTTGGTCTCTCTAGTCCCATATTTGCACATTTATCATAAGTTGAGTCTTAGATTACATTCTCATAAAAATCATAAAAACTTGAAAAGAATCCAAAAACAAGTTTTTTAACCATGTTGGTCCATTGTTCACTTGATGGCAGAGGTAGATCTGGATCCCCTCTGAAATTTGTGTCGGCATACGCATAATCGTCTACCATCAGCAGCGACCGTTCAAGCCAAGCGAAGAACTGTGGTTGATAATGCATATGCTAGCCCATGCCTCCTCAAGGCATGAGTTGGCTCCATCTCACAAGCTGTGAATCTCGGGGGGCAGGATGTGGTACTTCTGCCCACTAATACCAGGAGAGCGGTATTCACTCCAAGAAGAAGGTCACTAGTATGGAACCAAACCCGAAATTCTTTAGGTGTCCGTGCTTACCTTTGGTCAGTTGGCGCTTCATGTTCGCTAAAAGATCTTAAAACTAGTTAAAGATGGTGGGGGTGAAACAAGCAATGGCATACTGAAAATGAGACTTGGAAGCCTTGTGAAGAGCTTGCGTGACAGATACACTCACCATGGTGAATAATATTTTTCTCAGAATGATGTTATTGGTGATTGTTGCAATCTTCAACTTACCTTCATTAGTTATCTCGGTTCTAGGACAATATCTATGGACTAGACTCTTGGTGCTCTCACCTCCTTAGCAAGATCCAAAGAGTTCAATGGCTTCTCCTCGACGGGATAATCCTATGATGAAGTAAATGTCCATTTCCTCGAGTTCTAGTTCCTGCCTTTTGATGATGAAGATCTCCTGATCTACGTCCGAAAGGGTGATTAGATAAACCTATGCCCTCAATTCTCTGGTCTGGAAGAATTTCAGCAGGCCACAATCCCTCAAAGCATTTAGGCATGCTAGATCTTGAGATGCTTGGTGATCATCGTCCTCATGGACTCTTTCTTTCTACTCTACGACCATATTTCTCTTGCAAACAACATTTAAACCCCTTTTAGTGCTTTTTCCATGGATAAAAATCCCTAGTTTTTGCTTTAATATGATTTTTTAATCTTTAAAAGTCACTCTCAGTGCCATCGCGCCTATTTTTAAAAATAGTGCGATGGCGTCGCATGAGCCTTTTGGGGTCACGTGCGACCATCACAGGTCTGATGACCATACCCGCAATGGTCGCCGATGACCTAAATTTTAAAAATCCTCTTTTCTAGCTTAAACTTCACCATTAAAATTGCATGAAAAAGGTAATGAAATGCAGGACCAGGGATGAGGCTCTTACATGTCATAGATGGATCATGAAATGGTCCCCCAGTTCTCCCATAGTAGGCACTATAAGATCAAGGAAATTAGGGCACAAAAACGCTTTCAAAACCCAATTTGGTAAAATGGTAAAAAAAGAAATTACTTTTGCCTATTTATAAGTTTTGAAAGTCATGTTGTCCAATATTTTCTAATATTTTAATATTTTCCCGATATCATTGATGGGTGCATTTCTTGTGCAATTACATGTGCCTTCAATGTGAACAGTGATCATTATTGACCGATTCTAGGAGTTTTATTTTATCTCTTTTTCGAACTCCTTAAATAAACGAAAAAGGAACCCCCTTGGAGTCATCTTTCAATTCTTTTTTGATTGTTGAAAATTGAAAAGATTGCTGAGTACTTGTCTTTTCAAACTCGTTAAATTAAATGAATCAACATCACCTCAATATATGTTTACCCCTTTTTCGAGTTGAGACTGACTATTTACGAAAAAGGTACACCTTGGTCGACATGGTCAAGAGGTTCCCTCAGATATTGTTTTCTACCTTTTCGGGTTCGAGGGACAAATTAGGAAAAGGGACATGGTGGAGTTTTATTTTTCGTTTCTTTTTCAAACTCTCTAAACATGAAAATGATACTGACTTATTCTTATGTTGGGCTTGTTCAAATTTTATGGTGAAAGGCTCGTCACCATGACGGGACTAAGCTTCTCCTTTCTAGGGCTTCTAAAACTTACTAGGATGGATTCATTCGAAGAATGAACTTACATAGAAAACATACGATATATCCTTCAATATTGTGATTAAAAATAATTGGGGTACTCGCTAGAAATAGTGGGGGAAAATGAAGATGAGACATCCTTTGTATAGGAAACATGTCACTCTTGAACATGACACTCTTATGCTCTTGTGTCAGGTTTGGGATATCCTCACTTAGTCACTTGTCCTCCAGGGTTTGGGTGATCCATCTTGCCTCTCATTTGAATATTCCACACTCTCATCATCACCTTTAGTCCCATGTTGAGTCAAATGCTGCCACACTTTGGAGTCATGTTGCCAATATGTTTAAGAGAAGTCCAATATACAGTTATTTACCTATACATTGTTTGAGTCATTGCTATAGTCCTGAATATCTTTCCACTTTATTCCTTGTTTTGTGTCGATGATGGGGGATTCATCATTACCCTCCTTCGACGAGTCACTTCCTGTCGACTTTGGCTCACTATCTAGGAAGATGACTTAGTAACTCCCTTTCAGTACCTTAGAGCTCGCAATCCTTAATGGTCATTTCTTTGCATATGATGACAGGTCTTTGTTATTGTCTTTCGATCAGGTGATTCCATGAGTGTTCGACCTCAACTTCATTATCACATTCACGGATTGTACTGTTGTACCTTGAGATCCATTGTCATTATTGATGGCGTTCTTGTACCTGTTAACGTCCACCTCATGGCAACTAATCAGGTGGTTTTATAGCATGTTTGACTTCAACATGTTTATTCGCATGCTAGGATTCATACATTGATCGGGTCACGATGGAGCGCAAGACCCTAAGTCATGTCTGTTATGGCTCAGGCTGCATGGAGTTTTATGTTATTCAATATTGTACACATTTTTCTACTATACGAATGGTTGTGACGATACCGTGAGACTTAATATTTATAGTGGTCCTTGTTATCATGATGGTTTTGTCCATATCATGGATCTTTTTATATAGTCTTCATCATCTGGATGGTTGCATCCATGCTATGGATTCATGTCTTAATATTAAATATGTATATGTATATGCATGTCTCCTAACAGTGTGTGCCTTCGTCCTTGCCAAAAGCTCATAAAACATTTCAATCATCACTCCTCGTTCTGGCTTCATGCTTTAGGGAGCATCTGTTACACATTATTTTTTCACGCCTCTTCTAGTTCCCTATGACATACCCTGAAGTGCCCGAAACATGATCATTATACAATATACTCATCAATGTATGCACCTCAGATCCCTCCTTCAACTTTGCCTTGAAAATATCTAGAGCTTTCCCTGAAAAAATAGCTCATGAAACCCTAAAATGAGAATCATTGCCCTTATGAAGCTCAAAACCGCAATGATCGGTCGGCACACCTTGTTAAGCCAATGATGGCATCAATCTGTTCTCTCTCATACTCACGATGGTCTAAAAATGAATGTTTTCCCAAAGAGGATGAGAAGCTTTGTGATCTAGAAGTTTCCAGAGTAGCGAGATAGAGGTGGTTTCGTATAGATGAGGTTGAATCCTCCTAATTTGACCTCTTGGTATCATCCCTATGAGCTACCTCCTTTATATGCGGGCCTAATCCTATATTTTGAGGAGGTATAACTCCCTCTCCCAACCTATAAATTTCCCCTCTACCATTCCTAAATGGTTGATCTATGTCCATTTGCGCCCCTATGCTGAGTTTGTGCCTAGAGGTTATTCATTAGACTTGGAGGAGTGTTGGAGAGTTTCTTGGCTTGGACTTGGATTACAACTCAAGGAGAGCCTTTCAACATCAAGGCTATGGTTGTAAGCTTCCTCTTTATTCTTTCAATAATAATACAATTGCTAGTTCATCTTCCCAATATATATGTTCATGTATGTATTTGTTTGGCATTCCTTGATCAACTAGATAGATTATTATTGAATTTTCTATTGGTTTTGGCATGCTTTGTTGTCTCTTGGTTGTTTGTGCAGGTACATAAGCACTAGAATAGGTAGGAACAAGACCTTGACACAAGCAATTCGAGGATTTCAACAAAGGAAATCAGAATATCATCAGAACAAGGTAGGCCTTCTCTCTTACTCTATTTTTCAATCATAATCTAGGAAGATGTCTAGTTGATTTTCCTCTCAAGTTGCTAGACCCACTCATTGGGCTAGAGGGATCGTCTCTATCCGCAGAGAGGATTAACCTTGTCAACAATATGCCCGATACTAAACCCATCAACCCAAATTATTAGTGGTTAATAAAATCATTCAGATGTGTGCGAAATGTGTGTGCATGTAGGAAGAAAGCTAAGTGTTTAACAAGATATTACTTTTTCAGACTATTTAATTAGTAGGCTTTTAGTAAGGCCTCAGAGAGAAGGTGATTTATTTTTTTGGGTATATGAAATGGAAGGATAACAATGAATTGAAAACTTTTCAAGGATTTACTTAGCATGCAATTAATAGGATTTAGTGAATTGAGGTATTGGGTCTTGCAAAGTGATGGGGAAGGAAAGTAAGAGGCATGTTGCAAAGGTTTTGTTCTACTTGGCATGTCACATGAAAATAAATATCTTCTTCATGTGGAATATCACATCTTATCAAGGATCTTATTTTCACAACAAGAGTCCATTTCAAATATATAATTTTTCTAGAAAACTTGGCCAAAATTTCATTTTCATGTCTTCCAGAAGTTATTCCTCCATGGTGTTTCATCCATATTGTTTATGTTTTAACTAGAAAAATATCACATCACCTCAGTTTTTCCTTCATTTTGTATCACATTTCCAAGAAATTTCCATCTCTATGATATGTTGCATCACTTGAAACTTTATATTCATGTGCTACATCACATCCCCATAATTTCTTTTCTTGTGTGATGGAAATTTCCCATTGTTGCAACAAAGAAAAATTATGTTCCCTTTTCTCTACAACGACTTTCCTTTATTGTACCTTTCAAAAAATTTCTTTCTTACACCACGTTTCAACCAAAGTTCTTTCCCCTAGTGAAACACTACATGGCAATGAAGATATTTTTGTTCCAACAAAAAAAAAATTCTTCACATCATTTTGGATGAACCAAGAAACTTTCTCATGTGACACAAAGTTCTCTCCTTTGTGTTATGTCACACACATAGTTGTTTTCTACATGATACACCAAGTTGTTAACAAAAATAATACATGCAATATCATTGCAATAACACACTACATTCTCCTAAAAAAAATCTCCACAACTAATTTTTCATTTAATTTCATATAGTACAAAATATATTTTCCATATGATATGGTGCAAGAATACAACACTATATATATCACAATGAAATAAAAAATACATACAACACACATTTAACCAAAACACTCAAAATTAATTTGATGATAATATTTTGCCTGGTATCTTTCTAAAACACTACTTCATTGCTATAATTAAAAAAAACCTTAATACAATCAACAAATCCATAATATATACAACCAATTTTAAAAATTAAACATTTTGATCTTTTCACATTATCAAAACATATTTATTTTGTACCTTTGTTTTTTTCTAATTTACCTATTAAACATTTAATGTAACAATGATTATACAGATTAAAAGGATTTGGAATTGTGCAAAATGAATCTTATCCCTGTATATTTGATATTTTGATTTTAAAATATGTACACATCTTACATTTTCTATGTTAATAATTATGATGATAAGTGTGGTCTACATTGGAATTGGGGTGCATGAATTTTGATTCTTTATAAAATAAAAAAAGTGGATGGCTTAGATTTAATAGTGTGATAATATTCTTCATCTAATGCACAATCAAATGGATCAAATTAAAAGAGTCTCAACCATTTTTCAGTTTCAAAACATTATTAATAGGTATTGAATTATCAAATATGATAAAAAATATTGAAAACACTCCATTTTCCACTGAAATAACATATATATACTTTCCCTATTCTCATACCCTTAGTTTCCTCCATGCACACATTGCACTCAATGACACTCGCATCATTTTCCTTAATTATTTGGTTCTTGAAGCCATCTGTTGTACCTTTGAGATGATAATGCTCAATTGATCATGCAAGAGAATCTAAGATATATGTTTTGGGGTTTTGGTTTTGGTTTTTATGGAGGACCAATACATAAAACAAATTGGAAGAATGATGTATTAAACTCTTTTAGGTAGTACTCATAAATAACCAGAGGGTTGCTATTTAACTTCACACAATGATTTGAATTTATAAGGTGTGCAGAAAGAATAGTACGAAGATATGATTAATTTAAATTTCAGATAGAAAGATAAATCATCATAAGTGGGAAAACCTTTGACCAATGTTCAAAAGTTAAATGAAATATGCTTAAAATTACACAAGATATTGACAATTTTGTGATTTAGAGGGAGCCTTTCAGACAGATAGTCCAATATCTCAATCTCTTTATGATAATAACCTCAGAAGGAATTTTAAGAATAAGTGCAACAAATTTATTCTCGCCTGATATCTCTGTAAAACTTAAACATATGCAAAATTAACAGAATGATGAAACACATGAAAGACTTACAGAAGAAAATGAGACTGCATGATACTAAATTCAGAATCCTTTGCTTTATTATCAGTGATCTAGAAAAAGCTTGTACATCAATGCTTTACAAAATTGCTTATGGAAATGTACCACACTTTAATAACTCGTAGAAGAGAGTTATTTATACTAGTTTGGATAGTAAACAAAATATCCTAAACTGATTACAAAAATAGTCTGAAAGAAAGTAGGAGAGGAAAATTGATGAATGATGTGTCCCTATTAGTTGATGATAACTGTTCCTTCAAAATTTGTTGTGTTGTCTTCTTGTTGGAATGGAAATTTAATCAATTGTCTCGCACAATTGATCCCACCTCTTCGCACTTGGTATATCCAGATTTACCATTATTCTAAATATTGCATCAACTTCGGTGTATCTTTCAAAATTGGGTTTGGTGAGAAAAAGATGCCCAATTTCATATTTGATTGTGAGGTGAGGGCTCAAAGCTTCCAAAAACTATTTGCTAGTAATCTATCTTTTTATCCCTGCAAATTGACTGTTGTCTGCTGCAATAGTATACAGTCTGTCATAGTAGTCCTCCAATTTTACTAGTTGATCATTTGATGACACTATCTATGGTAAACCTTTCTTATGCAACATATTGAATTTAGAATGAAACCTTCTGATGGCAGTGTTCAAAGCTTCACACTTTTTTTTGAGCTGAGTTAACAGATTCTTCTTCATTAGGACTTTCTTAATCTCCAAAATAGTAGATGTCCTATCTAGAATATTTATCTCTTGTAACTGTTGAGTAGTCTTAGAGTTCAGTACTTTGATCATCCCTACTGCTTCTTTGGGTTTTGTGCCCAATGCTGCCTTCTGATTCTATATCTTTGCCTTGCATCTAGTAATCAATTCTTGCTGCTCAAAAATGATTTTTATGGATGGCCATACTTTTGTTATGGAGTGGCTGATATCTAACCAGATGTCTTCTTTGGCTTGGGCAAAAGTGTCTGCCATTAGAGCCTTAGTCTCTAATTGTTTAACCTTGAGCTCTAACCTGTGTGACTTTTGCATTTCCTCTACATACAAGGTATCATTCTTTACCTTCTGTGACTCCACGGTTTGGAACTTCTTGAGTAACTTTTCATTTTGTTGTTTCTGTGCTTGTATCTCCTCTGATAAACTTGTTGTTTCAACTGTTGCTGAAGATGAAGCAATGTCAGTAGGAACTGAGATTAGATCTGTACTTGTTATGGGAATTGCTGTCACTAAGGTCACAACAAGCTGTGCTACCTCTTTTTCCTTGAGCAATTGTTCTATTTTCCCTTCCATTTTCTTGATCTGTATGTTTTTCTCAATAATGAGCTTCAATATCTCCTGCCCATGAAGTTCATTTTCTGCCATCTCTTTGGTTTTTGGATCCTTAGTTGAAGGTAGTTTTCAACTATTTCTTCAAGGTTGTAATCTCTACATTCTTCTTTTGGAGTATTTCTTCAATTTCTTTACAATCTTTGGGATCATATCCAATTTTGATAATAATATCTTCTAGAGACTTTAATTTGTTATCTTTAGATAAGGATGATAGTTTTTCCATCTAAAGTTGTGACTACACATTTGACAAAGCAGTTCTGAGCTTGGAAAGAGACATGGCAATTGTAGTCATCGTTGAAAGTAACATCTCACCTAATTGCCTATGCAAACCCATTTATTCAATAGGATGTATGTGGTTTACATCAAATGAGAAGATGGTCTTCTTGTAGTCTGTCATGGATTTGGGAAATGGAATTTGAGCTTGGAAAAATGACATTTTCATCCTTTCTCTTTCAATGTCAAGGGCAGATAAAAGTCTGTGTTGAGAAGTGGATGTTTGTTTCCAAAACTGTCTGTACACTTGTGATTTAAGACTTTCATTCTTTTGCTTGATTTCCAAAAATTTTGAGAAGATATTAGTATCTTCTGTCGAGCTAGTCTCAGTTGACTGAATAATATCCATAGGTTCAGTTGAAGAAGGAGTTGAAGAAGTAGAAGGAGGTTTGGGATCAATGGTCCCTGTTGATGAAATATCTTCCAATTCTCCAAGACCAATTATTTCTGGTGGCTTGCTCCCTGATGATATGGATAATCCAATGTTCAACTTCTTTTGTAGTATAGAGTACTCTTTAACTGATTCTGAAGTTGACTGAGTTTCCTCTCTAGCTCTTTTGTGTTGAGTACTCTGAGTAGATGGAGTCTTTACCCGTGGAGTAGATATAACCTGTTCATATACTTCTGTGAGAGTTCCTTCAGACCACTGCTCCTGGTTCATGAACTTCTCCAATTCTGGCCTTGGAATATGGTTGTAAGGTGTTGCATTTAATTGAACTCTTAGGGCTGAAATGATCCCAAATGGATCATAAGACCAAGTGAAGCTTGGTTGGAGATTCATGCTCTTCAATAATTTGTTTGCCTCTGTACCTACAGATTTGGTGTTACAAATGAATGTCCCTACTTTGGCTTTGAGTTTGAACTGTGAATTCTTTTTTCTTGAGACAAAATGGACTTCATCCATATTTATCATTTGACTGATGTATTCCAGTGAGAATATCCTCATTGGCACATACTTAGGTATTTTGTATGGAGCCAACTCACTACCATATATCCTAATCTCAGTGTAATTCTAGTAAAAATACCAGTCACGAGTCTTGGTCTATTAGGTGTAATGTCTTCTTGATCTCTTCTCCAATTCTGGTCTCTGCTTGGATATTTAGCAATTAAAGAACTGGATGTACAAAAGAATTTATGAATTGGGATAATGTAAACTTGGATGATTCTACTTTTACTAACTTTGTCCAGTGAATCGTTGATTGATTCACTTCCTGCTCATCTTACCTGTTAAACTGAATGGGAAATAAATCTCCCCGTTGAAACAAAATTAAATGGATTATGACTAATTTGTATCTAAAAACAACCTATGTGGTCAAATTCATAAATCGTTCATCTATATTATCACCCAGTAATTGGCAATAATTATACATGAAAGCAGGTTGATATTCTTTGCTGAAAATGGAAAGGAATCAAAGGATGGATTCATCAACAGATTGGTCATTTTCATAGCCCAGGAGGTATGATAGTAGGGAGATGATATGTTTAATGGCTTCAGGGAACATAGAAGATGGATAAGGTGGATTTCTCTTGGGTAATTCAACATGTTCTAGTAGAAAAATTTCAAAGATAAGGGCTTTCTATGGGAAGGTAAGCTTATTGTAAAGGTCCATGAGAGCTACTAGTGAGAAATGGCTGAAGGAGTTAGATGGAGGTATCATTAGTGTTGGGTTTATGGTCTGAGCAATAGTGGTGGTCAAGATTTTCCCATCCTGAGACATCATTGTTCTTTGCACAGGATCATACTTGGCTAGACGTCAAGTGATCAAATTAGGGAATTGATGAGTTTTGGGAAAAGAGTATAACGACAAAAGTGTCTCCCAGAAGCAAATGGGGTCCTCTTTATCAACATATTTCTGCTTTAACCATAAATGCAATTCGTTGAAATCGAATTCACATTCACAGTCAGTGATCTTGAAAAGGGAGTCTACGAGGGGAAGGTGATCTAAATCAGGTGATGTTGTAGATGGATTCCCTTCTTCAACAGTCTTTTGCGTTTTAACTTTAGGAGTCATCTTTTTGCAGGTGAGGGATTTGGAAACTGTTTCAATTGAAATATAGATGACAGGTTAAAATAATCAGAGCACAAAAATGGATTAAGGTGATAGGACAAAAGAATAAAAGTGGTAAAATGTAGAGGCATGGGGTATTTATAAATGAAACCAGAGCTAATTGGTCGTTTAAATCTAACCGTAGGCAATTAATTTGCAAAGGAGCAAGAATTAATGTCTAACGGGAGATTTAACAGTTAATTTAGGGTGGCAATGGTATAGGCACCTATGGGTAACGAATTTGCAATGTGGAAATTAGTGAATGGATGAGAGATAATAGACTAGTGACGTGGAGGGTTGTGAATGGGTGAGAGATAATGGGTGGATGATATGGTGTGGGAAAAAGTTAACGGTCGAAAAGAGGAAAATCGCCAGCGGATTTCGTGGGGGGGGGGGGGGGGGCGGCAATGGTTTATGGTTTCAAGCTCTGGGGGCCCAAAACACTGCGGGAGCACCATGTCGCAAAAAATGGAAACCATTAAAACTGCATTTCAAACCCCCCCCCCCACCTTGCGTTAATGAGAAATGGCTAAAGGGGGGCTAAAAAGCTTCCTCTGCCATTGATCTGGGTGAAGTGAATGATATCCGTCGAAAGGTGTCCAGTTGTTATTGGTGCTTGACATTTTCGTTCCTGCTTGTATGACTGAATCATATGTTATGACTATTTTGCACGGTTATCAAGATTTATTACAATAATTAAATCCTAATTAAGGATTTTAAGCACTTCTTAATTTAAAAAACTAATTTCAAAGGTGCGTTTAAACTTAGCAACCTTAATTTTATTTTCTAAAGAAAATATTCCTTTTTATTGCTTATCTAACATTTTTATTTTCCTTCTTTTTTTAGAGCACTACCCTGTCATTTTTTATGATATGAACCGGAAATAATAACAAATCCTAACATTTTCAATTTTGTTTTTGAGTCCATATCGTAACTTATCATTTTTTGTATGGAATTTTGATTTTTTCATCTAATAGCTAACTTATCAAAACTAAAAGAGCTACACCATCGACTCCAACTAGGGACTGTTTTCTCCTGTAGAATGCAGAGAACTTCTAGATCCATGTTCCTTCTTTGGCTTTAGAGTCTTTGCTATAAAAATCATACTGGCAGTTGAAAAAGTAAAATAAAACCGAAATTTTTACAATGATGGTAGTAAAATATACTTCATCTTTTCAATACTGAATATAATGTTTCAAGAATCTTACATTAACAGGATATGTGGAATATTGTCCCTCTATATTTTGTAACACAAAAGTGTTGTTTTGTTTTACTTCAACAATAGCTAGAGGTCCAAACCATAGGTTGTCAAACTTTCCATGCTTTCCTTTGTCTTCTCTTCTGGAATCCCATATTAGAACTAGATTTCCCTCCTTGAAGTCCCTTTCCCTGGCTCTTCTATCAAACAGGCTTTCCATTTTATTCTGATATTTTTTTTAATTTCTATTGAACTACATCTCTGTTCTCATTTAGTTCAATGATTTGATTTATCCTCCTTGAAAAATCATTAGGTTCATCCGTTGAATCCTCAAGAAACTTTAAAGCAGGGAAAGCCAAGTTAGTAGGGAAAATTGCATCTTTGCCATAAACTAACTGAAACAGAGATACTCCATTAGATTTCTTTGGAGTAATCCTATTTTCCTAGACTGCATAAATTAGATGAGTGTCCTAGCTCTTTTTATGATCTGCTAAAGTTTTTCTGATAACCTTTACCAAACTTTTATTAGATGATTATGCAAGACCATTACCTTGTGGATAATATGGAGTTTAATGGTGTAACAAAATCTGATATTTCTAGCAAACGTTAATCATTTTAACACTAGAAAATGTTGTAGCATTGCAGTTACAATTTGGCTTCGACAACCAAATCTAGATAAAATGTTTTCTTCAATGAATTTGATCACTACTGAATTAGTAGCATTTCTTACTGGAATTTTTTTCGCCCATTTAGTAAAGTACTCTGTTGCAGTGAGGATCCATCTATGTTGATTTCTTGAATTAGGATGGATCTCTCCAATAAAATATAATCCCCATTGGAGAGAAGGTGCTGAGACTATTGTTGGGATTAGTGGAAGAGATGCTAGTTTTTTCTTACTAGTAAACATCTGACAAGGGACACAACTTCTGACCTTTTATCCTACTTTTAAGAACAATGTTGGCCAATAAAATCCTACCCTTAATATCTTATATTTTGTTTCTCTCCAAGCATAATGTCCTCCACAAAATCCAGCATGAAAGTGATCAACGATCCCTTCAGTCTATGATTCTGTTAAACATAATAACAAGATATTGAGTGGGTATTTCCAGTATAGATTTGCATTTATGATCCAGTACTTGATTGCTTTCAATTTGAGAGTTTTACATTTAATTTTAGATAATGATGCAGGGCATTCAAAATGAATCAAGAAATTTACAATATCTTGATACCAATTTGATAAAAGAAATTTCTCATCAATGTGTACATAAATGGTCTGAGAAGGTAAAGGTTCTTGTGGATTCTTTTCTCCAGGATGCTGGGAAGGTTCTTGTGGATTTTCCTCATTCAAATTTTGGGAAGGTTCTTGTGGATTCTCCTCATTCAAATTTTGGGAAGGTTCTTGTGGATTCTCCCCTAGTATTTCCAAAACAAGGTTGATGCCTAGCACTTTACATTTGGATTCATCTTGAAGCTTAGTTAATCGTTGACATTTTACTAGCTTTGTGGTTTTGATAGGTAGATCATACTCCAAAATTTGGGTGATCCATCTGCCTCTCCTCCCATCAGTATCTGGTTGAGTGAACAAGACTGTTGGGGACATAGGCTATGATGGTTGAATGTAAAACATACATCCTAAAAGATTTCAAGGACTAGACTAGGGCATAAGCATGCTTCTCAATTATGTCATATTTGAGCTCAACATCTCTCATGAATTTTCTAAAAAAGGCTATAGGTTGGTCATGGGAATCTTCACTCTTTTGTAGTAAAACAACAACAAGGGTTGTTTCAGATGCAAAGGAAAATATACTCAATGGTTTGGTATAATCAGGACTGGCCAAGGTTGGAGCTTTAGAAATAGCTTTCTTGATTTAATCAAATGCATGTCTAGAAGAGACAATCCATTTAACTTCATGACCTTTTTTAAGCATATCAGTGATATCTTTGACAATTTTAGCATAATTGGATATAAATCTTCTTAAAAAGTTGATTTTACCAATAAAAGCCTAAACTTACTTTTTATTTCTTGGTAATGATAATGTCTGAATGGCTGATACTCTGTTTGGATCAATGGCTACTCTGTTTGGATCAATGGCTACTCCATCTTTAGAAATTATATGGCCAAGCAATTTCCCTTTAGTGATAGAAAATAGAAATTTCTTTGGATTCAATGATATTCTGAATTTCTTGCATCTTTCAAAAACCTTCATCAAGTGCTTTAAATGTTTTTTATCAAAATTAGAAAAGACTGTAAGGTCATCAAGATAAATAACAAGAAATTTATTTACCTAGCCTACAAAAGCTATATCCATAGCTCTTTGGAATGTAGCCCCTGCATTTGTCAAATGAAAAGGCATCCTAGCATACATAAAATTACCCCAAGGTGTTGTGAATGCAATCTTTTCCCTATCCTCTTTGTCAACCATAATCTAATTAGAACCAGAAAAACCATATAACATAGAAAGTTTGGTAGCTCCAGAAACTTGTTGAAGTAATTGATCCATCTTAGGTAGTGGATAGTTATCCTTTAGTGATGCTTTATTTAAGTTTCTAAAATCAACATAGAGTATAATTTCACCATTCTTTTTCCTAACAGGTACTAGGTTGGAAATCCAATTAGAATATCTTAGTGGAAGAATAATCTGTGCATCTAACATTTTCTTAAGCTCTTTCTCAATAGTTGGTAGAAGAACTGGATTAATTCTTCTAAGTTTTTGCTGGTAGGTTTTAGCTTTAATTTTTAATGGGATCTTATGTTCAATGAGGGATGTGTCATAGGTTTTAAGATCAACATAAGACCAAGCAAAAACAAATTTGTACTTTTTAAGTAACTTAAGATATTTATTTTTAACTTCTGGGGCTAAAGAGATATTTTTATATTTTGCACTTGTTCTTGGGTTCCAATATTGATTTCTTCAATTTCATCTTTAGGAGAAATGGATGGAGGGTTTCGAGGGACATCATTATAATCGAATAATTTCTCTAAAGGAATTAACCCTTTAGGAATGAAGTTGTTTTATAATTGTATGATGTCATGATCTGCAATATTGGAGTTTAGATCTAGATCATCATTAGCTTGAGGATTAACCATGTCAAGATTGTGTTCATCAATTTGTAGAAGAGAAAATTCACCTACAACTTGAAGGAAATATTTTAGTTGTTCATCGTCCTCAAACACCTGCCAATGATTTTGGTTATCTGGTATAGATGGCCTGTATTTGACCTAGATTTGGTATAACACTTGTGTTTGATCAAGAATCTTAAATGAGCTTGCAGAGACAATCAAATAATTTGCATGTATGTTTTCATTTCTAGGGACATAAGTTATGTTGAAGGCATCAAAGAAATTTTCAATGGAATTCCAAACCTCATTTTGATAAGACGTAAGCCTAGGATGCTTTGTTTGGAAAATATTTATAACTTGTCTTACAATGAGTTCGGAATCAATGACAACAATCAGATTGTGTACCTTTAAACTCTTGGCTAAATGCAGCCTAAAAGGAAAGCATCATATTCTACTACATTGTTGGTAACTTCAAAATCAAGTTTACATGATTGTGTAATGTTTTTTTTTTTTTTTTTTTTTTTTTTTTTTTTTTTTTTTTTTTTTTTTTTTTTGAGATTAGTACTACCCCATCCCCTGCTCCATCCTTTGTATAAGAACCATCAAAGAATAGCTTCCACAAATCAGTTTGATTTGATATAGGGTTTTCAACTACATCTTCAATTTTTACTTGAGATTCATGTATTTGATTTGAGGAGAGTTGAAAGCGACCAAAATCTTGATCAATAGAATAGATGGGGTGGTTATTTGGTTGATCTATTTTTCATATAGTGTGGAAAAATCTAACTTCTATATGCAACCTAAGTTGTTCTCCCCCATAAACGGGAATAGTGGCATAAGACATGTCCATTTGAAGAGTTCCCCCTAATTTGGCACATCAAGACCTTGAAAGGAGAATTCCAAATTTGGGAGGGATATCAGTGACAACTATATCTAATACTATGCTCTTTACTAGGTTTTACACAGTAATTTGTCACCGTTTGTCACCATCCCTATTACCCCTCTCCTGCACCTTGGAGGACACATTCTGAGACTTGTGAGAAGTGACAAGACTTGAAACCACTTGCATCATTCCCCTCTGAACATGAGCTTCATATGCCCTGAAGACATCTCTTGCAGCTTGCCCTTAAAAATAACCCTTTTTACATTAGTGTTGTGCCACTGTGTTCTTCCCGCACTAATGGGAAAAATCCTATAAAAGGGGCGCGCTATTAGCGCACTGTCCCAGAGTCGCAATCGCGCCAACCTATTTGGGCAAATTTTTTAACCAATCAACCTCCGAAAGTCCTCTCCAACTCATTCACCAACTGAATCTATGTTAAGTGAGGGTGGTTTGGCTTCGAATATCCTTGAATCGGAAGTAGTTTGCCACCCTTCCATGGAAGTTTCCAAGTGATGAAGCCAAATCCATGATTGTTGTGATTGAACTTATCCCTTCCTCTTTCATCTATAAAAGCTTGTCTCCATGCCTTGAGCAAGCTAGTAGTAATAGTGGTAATGATACTGGTGCTGAAAGGAAGAAATCAAGAGATTAGAGTTGCAAGAGCCTTCTTTGTGTCCATAAGGCTTAACCTAAGTAAGGAGATCTTGTCACCAAAGAGAGAGTTTGTCCCTCATCCCTTCGCTTTGCAAATTGTGTGTGCTGAGCACCAGCCAAAGGAGGACTTGACGTCAGGACGCTGGTTGTATTATCCTTTGTTGATTATTAATAATAGATGACTATCATTATGGTTCCACTCTCATTGTTGTAATGGTTAATGTTGAGTTATATCCTTCCTGACTGATATCTAATTGCATTTATTAGATTTCACGCTTGTGTTTGTGTTGTTCTCTTTTTGTGCAGGTGTCCATTCACGAGGATAGTGGAGGACTGTGACTGGCCAAGGCAAAGGAGCGTGGGCGACGTCTCTTCTACGAACAAAAGTGTTGGAATCAAAGTAGGTCTTCATCACCTACCTTTCATTTGCAATTAGGAACTTGTGTGGTAGCATTGTTTGATTGTTGCTAGACCCGTTTTGGGCTAGTAGGGATCGCCTCTATCCGTAGAGGGGATTTACCTCTCCAACAATTTGGCGACTCCGCTGGGGATGTTTAGCTTGTTGTTTGATTTGTAAACTTTAGACGGAGTCTGAAGCACGGCCAGATAGCATTTGAAACACTATTGATTTGCATTAGTGAAGTAGATCAAAGCCGCTTCAGTCAATCTCCGGTTTGGTTTATGGACTGAACAATTTGGATTTTGTCTTGCCTCTTTGGTTTTCTCTTGTTTGCTTGCTTGGATAGCTTTTTGGATTGAATTTCTTGCTACCTCTTGCTTCCTGACTTACCTAGATACTGTAAACCGAGCTTTGGGCTGCTTGTTTTTCTTTTTGACTTGGCAAACTTTATTAGCACGTTTTTTTCTTTGACAGTCGCACTAGTGGCACTTGTTGCTAACTGACAACCCGCGCCAATCCCTGTATAGTGTGAGTTACAGCGTGATAGTCGCGGCAGGCCTGTTAACCTTTTCAGTCCACTTGTTTGCCTGCCTTCTGAGCTTGGATTTGTATCTTACCACGTCTTTTTCAATTGCTTGAGTGTGTTTGATCCTTGTCTGACTGGTTCTTAACCTGCATCCTTCGGGTGTTTGCTTCTTTCTATCGATTTCACACCTTAGCCCTAGGGCATCTAGTGGCCGTGTGTGTCGAGCCTTCCGAAGGAGTTTTGGGTTTCTTGATTGTCCAGTTGACTTTGCGATTTCTTTTTGCACTTGTTTAGTGATTGTTGAAGTGTTTTTGGTTGATTTCCAAGTGACTTGCTTCTTTCTTGCTTGGATTTCATTTTAGCCTTGTTTGAGCTTAGATCACATAGCTCGTACAAGCCTTTACTTTTCCTTTGGTTTGGAGAACTGTTTTGGTGTCTAGGGATTTCATTGTGTTCTCATTGAGTGAAGTTATCTCTTTTACTCAGTTTTATTGTCTTTCAAAATTCATTCTAGTGCATTGTGCCTTTGAAAAATAAATTGAACAAATCTCTTTTGCGTTCAATAGTTAATGGAATAAAACTTTTCGTTGATTTGTATTCTTGAAAGAAAAAAGTTTTATTTGTTTGCCATTAGCCGCATTAGGGTGTTTGATTGATTGTGCTCATTTTGTTTGATTGAAAATTCTTAACCCTCTCATAGTTAGTATTCATCGAACGAAATGGTATTCTTTGGCATATAGCTTGCATCTAGGCAATTGTGAAAGATTACATACGGTAGGACCTGAAACCGAAACTTAATTGAAGATCAACCAAAATAAACCGAATAAACTTAAAATGCATTGGACATAACGCTCACCTTTTAGATGGGTCTAGGTAGAGACGTGCTTCGGCGTCGTTAACCCTAGTCACTTTTGTTTTCTCGCTTCAGGTTTTTTGATTCCTCTTGTGTTTATTCAACTGTGGGTCTAGTACGGACTGTGCTCCCCGTACCGTCGCGTATATATGGGGAGACTCCACTAGGTTATCATCCTTGATCCATAGGAAGCCATGTCTGCCGCCTTACAAGTCGTAACGCACCGAACACAACTTTCGGGAAGATTGACTGCAATATGGAAAGTCATTGGTTTTCATATGATTGCCAAGGTGTATAAGCAGTTTTACAGATTGTCTGGTAAACCCCTTGCCTAGTTTCTCCAGAGCAGTCACTTTTTGATCCTTTTCGGACTCCTTAAAAAGAAAAGGCTCTATTGAGCATTTGTCACTTCGGGCTCATTAAATATTCGAAGGCGACTAGGGTCATCTTTTGTCCTTTTCTCGACTCTTAAAACATGAAAAGGTCAAGTTGTGTCCTAATGTCTTAAAAATTTATTCGGCCATGATTACATTCACCTTGTTAGATCTTGTTTGCATTTAGTTTCGAGTAGGGTCTCTTATCGTTAGCTTGTCTAGGGTCTTTGTTTGATCATCCTGGCGGATCCATTGATCCCGTCTCCCGTCCCAAGTGACCAAGGGTCTCCTTCTTCTACTGCCCTCGAGACACCGGTTTGTGGCAACAATTTCCCTATTGTTCCGAGTGTCCAACCATTGAACTCTCGTGCTCCAGAGGATGAGCTTTACGACTTGTTTTGGGACCCCGTTTGGGAGCCTTCTGAAAAGGATTTTCCCACTACTCCTGTTGGTGTTTCATCTCCGATGGCTTCTTCTGACATGGAGGATACATCTCCCGTATCGAGTGGAATGCCCGTTATGTCGAGTATTGATACTCCCATCCCGGCTACATCCCCGGTTATCTCTACGCCCTACACGGTTACACCTCTCAGTATCACAGTGTCGGCGCGCTATAGATCTCTAAGGGATTATATGAGCTCTGCGACTTCCTCTTCTATGTGGGATCACAACATTGTCCCTACTATGGGACCCTTTGTTTCCCAAGTTCACCATACTGTTGTTACATCAGTTCCAACCAATCCGACCGTTTGTGTCGCGTCATCAACTCCAGTTGCTAGTGCCGTTACAGCATCTTTTGCTGTGACTTCTGTTGCCAGCCCATCCCGAGGCCTAGTACACAGTGGTCCATCGGCACATACTGCTAGAGTTGTCCATCCCGCAAGTGGTGCCCCACCTTTTTCTAATGCTATTTCAGCAGGTGGCATATTCCTAGTACTTACATAATGTCCAGAACCCAGGCAGGCAAGGCCCCTATTATGATCCTGTCAATCATTATTTGTATACCTCCTTGCTAACTGAGCCCTATGTTGAAGGTTCAGTTCCATCAAATGTGGCGTGGGGTACCACCGGCTATGGTGGTGGCCAGTTCCATCCATGTCAAGGACATCCATCCCAAGGACCACCCTACCAGGGTCAACCATCCTACTCGCAGCCTAATCATGGGCAGCAGTATTATGGCCAGACCTATCCAGGTCAACCTGGAGGCTCGCAAGGACAACCCTATTAGGGACAACCTTTAGCCTCTAGTGGTCCATCTTATACATATCTTGGGCAACCTTCTGGAAACTCGGGACAACCCTATGCTCAGCAAGGACAACCTGGGCCCCAGCAGGGGTACCCCTCAGGGCAACCCTATGGGAACCCGGGACAACCTTACGCGTAGCAAGGTCAACTCGGAAACCAACAAGGCTACCCTTCTGGGCAAGGTGGCCAGCCTTACATACAGCAAGGCCAACCCACTACTCAGCCTAATCAGCCATCTGGTCTATAAGGACAACCTTCGGTTGCGCAAGGACAGCCCATCGCTCAGCAAGCTCAACCTTCTGGGCAAATGGGTCCGTCTCAGATCCAACCAGGACAACCTTCCGACCAGATGGCTCAACCTTCACAAGGATATCTCTCTGGGGCGGATCAACCGGGCATGCAAATGGTTCCTGCTTCACAGCCTCAACCCGGTTACCAACCCCAGAATCAATCTGGTCTCCAGTCACAAGGTGGGTACCAATCCCAACCTTCTTATTCAGGTGGGTACCAATCCAAACCTTCTTATCAGATGCCGCCTGGTTCCCAGGCTCAACATGGAGCCCAGCAACCGTATGGATACCATCAACCCCAGGGGAAAAATCAATTTGCCCCGTATCAAAATTACCAACAGCCGCAGGCCAACCCTTATCAAAATTATCAACAACCTGCAGGGCAGTATGGTAACCAATGGGGCGCTGGGGGGCAGAACCAGTATCAATCATCCGGTTCTGGATATAACCCTTATGGACAAAATTCTTATGGATAGGGTCCTTTTGGACCTAGTCCATCTGGACAAGGTCAGTGGGGGCAACCAGCAACTGGATCGAATTCTGGCCCTACCTCATATCCACAGATGTCGTTCAACTCGCAGCTACCATTTCTAGCGACGTTGGAACTGCCCGATGTGTCAAAATTAACAAATGATCCCATTTTACATAATCCACAATGGCCACCAGTTCCAACTAAAATAACTGGCAACTGTCCCAAATTTGACAGCAAAGCTAGGAGGATCCTCAAGCCCATGTTGTTAAACAGACATGGACAGCCAAAACAATAGGAAAGATAAATCATGCAGTACAATTTTATCAACAATTTGATATACATTTATAGTACATTTGGTGACCATTGGGATTTAGATCCCAAGGTCTCTTGGACTGCTTTGTCCATTTGGCTTCCATGCTAACCCTTTAGGATTAGGTGTCCAACATTCCCCCCCTTAATCCGAAGGGTTATGTATGAGTCCAAGAAAAGAGTTGAAATACAAAATGTGCAAATAATGCATGGCAGCACTAGGCTGAATGTGCTCTATGAAATGTTGGTAAAAAAGGGCGGTGGTTTAAGGATAGCCACCAACACTGGAACGCTTAGTGCAGTTCCCAGAACTCTTCCAAAACTGGAAAGAAGCTGAAGTTTCCTGCTAGAGGAAGTGATCCTATTGTTTTAAAGAGGGAAACCTTCAACCATAAAAGGGAGGTCTCACCCCGCATAAAAGGTAAACTTCAACCTGAAAAGGGAAGTCTCAACCTGTGATGGTTTAAGGATGACCAACAACTCTGGAATGCTTAATGCAATTCCTGGAACTCTTCCAAAACTGGCAAGGAGCTGGAGTCTTCTGCTAGAGGAAGTGTTCTCAATTTTGTTTCCGGAACTCTTCCAAAACTGGCAAGAAGCTGAAGTCTTCTGCTAGAGGAAGTGTCCCACATCGCCAACTGAAGGCATGTTCAGGCATCTTTGTCTCTGGCTACAACTCTGAAGCTGGTGTGGCAAGTTGTGGCTCAGGCTCGCTTGATGTGGCTTTGAAGCTTGTAGATGACCATCATTTCCCCCCCTGTCAGATACAAGGTGAGAAGATGGAGAAAAATCAACTGCAAGACTGTTCAATATTCTGGAACAGGTTCTGACATGTGTTTGGAATATCTTCTTGGCTGATGCCCATTGCCAAGAAGCGATCCATCCTAGATGAATCTTTGTTCTTGCAGGACGTTTGTTGCTGAAGCATCCGTGTGAAGAATGACTGGTTTTATGACAGTGCTTACATGGATGAAGATCAAAGCAATGATCTTTCAGATGGCCAACTCGGTCACAGTGTTGGCATTTCATGATCTGTTGTTGTTGTTGTTGCTGTGGAAGAGGAGCAGAGTTTGGAACAGCTGTAGCTGTACTGTCATGAGGAGAAGGTGAACTGTCATGAATGAAACCAGCACTCTGAAACTGAATGGGCTTGGCATAGTCTGGAATATGAAAGGACAAGTCCTTGTCATATCCAGACCGGTTCTGTGCTTGTTGTGGACAAGCTGTTCCCAAGGTCTGATGATGGGCTTGGGAAGTGCAGACTGAACTTCTACATCTGCATGTAAAACTGCTACTTTATTTGAATGAACAGGAACATTATTAACTTGTTGTTTATGGGAGTATGTTTCAATCTTCTGAACAGAAACATGTTCAGAAAGATGACTCCATTGTTGTAGTTCTTCTTGCTGCAGCTTTGTCTCAAGCTGCAAAAATTCAATATTTTCGAGTGCATTTTGTAGAGACGTTTGGATGTCAAAAAGAGTGCCTTTGTTGACCTTCACCGTGTCTTCAACCGTAGATAACATTAATGTGCTCAATAGCTCTAAAAAATAATTAATTCTGGCCATTTTCTCCAATATTAAACTTACACGCGGCACAGTTACAAAAATGGATGTCACCGCACCAGTCCAAAATTCAGCAAAAACTAAGCAGAAAATAGCCACCTGACAATTGAATCGAAGACCATTGAATATGACTGAATTTGTGAGAGAATTCCAGTGACAGGCTTAGAGGGGTGCCATTATAATTGATGTACATATCATCCCATTTCTGATTATCTGCGGCAGTATCCAACTTACAGAATTGTCATTCAATATGGCTCTAGAGCATGCTTTGTCTAATGGAGGAAAGTCCTCAAACAAGAAAAAGCGAAAGTCTTTGGGTAGTTTAGAGAAAAATCAGTTTACACTTGAACAGGAAATGGATGCACAGTTTGATAGACCTGGCAGGAAACGTCATGGCAAAGTTCGGAAGCAGCAGGAGAGCGAACAGTATGTAAATCAAACCATCAGCAGCAAGATATTGAGAGAGGCTCATAGGCAGCAAAAGGAAATTGATAATGAGAGGGATGAAGAAGCTGGTTTAGCATCTAAGGAGGGCGAAAAGGTATTGGTTGCATGGTGTTGATTCATTTGTCCCCAAATATGGAACACTTCCTCTAGGAACTGGAATTCAAAAAATAATGATGCCAAATGTTCATAAATAAATAATGATAGTTCAAAGCTTGTATCCATATCAGATCCATCACACATAAGCGGGTAAAAGGAACAGTTCACAATGCTTGTTCTCGACAGATTAAAAAAGGACTTACTTTCGTCATAACTCGCTACCACCGCCTTCAACTAACTACTTTGACTTGAGCCAAATAATTAAAAGTCGTTTGCACCTTCAATCTCTGAATCTTAATTTTCCAAGTGAATACTGCACCGAAACATTGGCCTTTACAAAGTCGTAAAGACTATAACAGAGTAGTGGCCATATATGTAATAACCAAAATATAAACGTTGTTCATGTTTATTTCGGGCAAACAACCAAGTCAAATTTAATACAACCAGACATACCAGTAAACATGGTTTCTAGGTACTGGTATCATCAATTGTATCGACAAATCCAATTTATCATTCAACAAGAATTCCTAATGTTTTAGGGAGTCCAATTCGCCTTCCGAGTTCACCAGTTTGCAGGAGGCTTCGACTCAGAAATCATGTCTATATTTAAACATTTCAAGAACCTTGCCGAAACATGCTACAGGAAATTCGACGAACAATGATTGTGGACGTAGGTTTACCAGCTTGTCTCGTTAATCCAACTTACCACTCTAATCCACTCTGTCAGAGATCATCTCTGATTGCCAAACTCAATCTGTTTTCGATGGCTTGCGAGTATAATCACCAGACAGTCCATACGCCTTCACTAATCCATTTCGACGCTTGGGGAAAGTCACCGACGATATTCTCCATCCGCTTTGTCTGAATATTTCTGCGGCCCGTCCGGTGTTTGTACTGGATATAATACCACTCCAGTGGCACGTACATACGATGTAGAGGTTAGGTTAAGGAAACTATATTCTTTTCAATGCCTTTAGCTGTGAAGCCAAGATTATCTGTGCACTGGCAATTCTTGTACAGAGAGAGCGAGGACCAGCGGAAGTGGGAACCCTTCTGAAAGGATGTAATGGAGGCAGGGAAATACAAGGTCGATGCTCCTCATATCGGCGTTGTCCGAGACATGCACATGTTTTCGCGGCTGCTCTCTTCCCATAGTAAACGAGCAAAATATTAAACCGGAATTATCGATCCACACTTGCACAGCCAATCTTTATTGATCCAATGAAATCAAATACAATATGTACTGGGCCAAAGTTTGATGAATCAATCAAACCAAATACAATAGACAACCTATGTGTATATAATATAGGTTTTTCTGGCTTCGATAAAATCACGGCCCGACATACAGTGATGCATGGGACCACCTGCTGCAACAGGCCACACAACTCTACTCTTTTATGGTAAATAGAAATCCGTAAAGAATCTGAAGCTACCAAATCTTAGGCGAACGGCTTCAATTTAGATAACATAGCTAGTACAGTGCGTTGGAGGCAGAAAGAGGCGGATGTCACTCATTAACGGGACACAATTTTATTCTCGGTATTCCAGAGATCCTTCGTTTCCGCCTTTCAAAAGTAAACACAAAACGAGAAAAGCCGAATCGTACAGAACTATGCAAGTTCCTATAAGTAGACCACATCTCTCCTGCATCCAATGGCCATTTCCTTTAAAATATTAATACTTATGCGATATTCTGAGCTTTACTATACTTACCACAATGCAGTGTACATTGTAATTCATATTCCTGCGTTCCTCTTGCGGTGCTGTGCAGCTTCAGGGAGCGTTTCTCCTCTTATGTCAGGCAGCCTTTCTTGTCAGAGAGCATTTCTTATTTCCTTCAGGCAGCAGCATTTCAGTAATGTCAGAACAGGTGACAGGCCAGCATTTAATAAGGAGGTGCAGCGCAGGTGTGCAGAGTCAGTGTACTGTATGGAGCAGGTAAGAGGTATTCAGAAGAACAGGCAGGCAGATTTAAACAGGCCAGCACTATTCAAGGCAATTACACAGGCCACACATCATGGCTCTGATACCATGTTAAACATACATGGACAGCCAAAACAATAGGAAAGATAAATCATGCAGTACAATTTTATTAACAATTTGATATACATTTATAGTACATTTGCTGACCGTTGGGATTCAGATCCCAAGGTCTCTTGGACTGCTTTGTCCATTCGACTTCCACGCTAACCCTTTAGGATTAGGTGTCCAACACATGTAATGATGTATCACTTATGGTGTTCGTCTAACTCATGGCTCGATGATTCGATTCGACTTTGCCTCTTCCAAAGGACTCTCATCGATTCTACTGCTAAATGTTATATTGAATTGACCCGCGCGTCATTTCAGAATTTTAATTCATTGTCTATGGCATTCCTTACTCGCTTTCAGTTACCCATTCGGTACGAGACAGGGACCCATCTCCTTACGTCTCTTAAGCAGGATATAGCTACGCACATTTCTGATCATATACATGAATGGAGAGGCGTCGTTGGTTGATCAAGTTTTGGATTCCTGATCAACTCCTCACTGATTGGTTCACGACTTCCTTTGTCCCTAAGATTACACGGGACATTGCTATGGAAGCCGGCATGATTGAAGAGCAAGCAATCGCGCATGCTCAGTACCTAGACTTAGTTTACTCTCAGTCGGGTACTTTGTATGAGTATTTGCTTGATGCCCCGAGACCAGGTACATCCAAGGCTCCACCAAAGCCATCTGTTGATGGAGTTATTGGCTCTGTGAACCCGGCCTCCAAAAAATCATCTTCAAACCCTGGGAAGAAAAAGTTAGGTGCTTCTAACGAAAACACTTCTTAGGGTGATTCAAATTTTGGTATTACTTCCAAGGTCAACGCCGTCCAGTCCACCACGACGGGTAAGGCCTCGAAAGGAAAGAAAAAGGGAAAAGGGAAAAATAAATCTGAACAACCTAAACAGGAATCCTCCAAACCTCCAGCCGAGGAAGGAGCTAAGCACAAACCCAAATATCCTTCTCATTTGTGAGGAGGATCACTACACTAAGGACTACCCAAGGTGATCCAAAGTTAGTCGTTTGTTGAAAGGCGCTCCTGGGGTTCCTGCGGTTCTTAAAGAGCCTTTTCCCTCTCAACAAACTCAAATGGTGGCTGATCCGTCTTCTTCTCCCTTTGGTTCCCAAGTCTTCATGGCGGATCTATTCCCGTTCATGTAACGACTCAAGCAAAGGAGTATCTGTCGTCTGCCGGGAAGGAGCCCGAGGTTCCTTCAAGTGCTCCTTCGTCCAGCTCTGGTCTGCTCCATATTGAGAGACCAAGTACTGAGACGACCATCCGACCCCCTCCTAAAGGAGTACTCAGTAGATCATCTTACAACTCGAATGCTCATGCTGCCCAGCACTATAGCATCGTTGAGGACTTAGTACAGGATCCGTCAGCTATGTCTGCCTTAGAAGTTCTCCAGAGCTGCCCCCCTCAGAGGAAGTTCCTGCTATCAGCCATCGGTGGCATCGACCCAGCAGATTCGGATCTGATTACCTTTGATCTCGAGAGCCATGTCCCAAGGCTTCCTCATCAGATCGCCTTTCTCATCCAAGTCATCATCAACTCAAAAATGATTCATCATAGAGTTATTGATGAGGGCACATTGCTTGCATTATGTCTATTGCTTGTTGGAAAGCGATCGAGTCTCCGACTCTGAGCTAGTCTCCTACAACTTTGGAAGCTTTCGATGGGAGAGAATCCCATCCTTATGGTATTCTTCAACGATTTCCCATCACTTTAGAAGGAAAAACCGTTGAAGTAGAAGTTGAGGTCATTGATGCGAATCTCACATACAACCTCCTTTTGGGCCGGAGTTGGACGTATGCCATGTGTCTCGTGGCTTCATCCCTCTTCCATGTCATCCGTTCCCCTCACCAAGGGAAAATTGTCACGGTAGACCAACTCTCCTTCTTCATTTCCTCTTCTGAAGGAAATGTACCTTTTGTTGAACATACCTTTGTTCCTTATGAGAGTGTGGGCACCGGGCTCTTCAAAGACCCTACCCTCGTGGGCGTCTTCTCACTCCCACCTCCGAACCTTGCTTCGATCGGTTTGGTTTCTACTCGCTCTGATCCCTCATTGAACTCTGTTACGACGCTCAGTCCCTCTGCACAAGAGGGCATTGATCCTCTAGCTTGTAACCCTCGCTCGGCCGGGGGGCATGGGCAGAGCATCAGTGCTGTTGATCATTTTATAAAATAGGCCGAGACGACGCCTACATTATCTAGGCCGGTTACGCAACAGTACGATAAGGCAAGTCCCGAAATGGGCTTGACTTGAACCAAGTATCATGCGAGCACTTTACTTTTGTACATACGTATGCTTTCAACAATGTGTTGTGTGTGCGCGTTTGTTTAGTTTTGTAGGTATATCAGCATGATTACCGCTTATTGTGTCTTTTGCTTCTTGAACAGATGTCTGGATCACCTTACGTTGGTTTTGCTAATGGTGCTTCCCGCAATACTCGCAACTTGTCATCTGCGGCATGGGTGATCTACGATCCTCATGGTGAGTTAGTAGATATTCAAGGAGTGTGTCTGGGTTGTACAAAGAACAATGTTGTTGAATATAGTTCCGTGATTGAATTATTAGCTGAGGCGATTAACCTCGGCATTCACACATATGTTGTAAACTTGGATTCTCAACTTGTAGTCCACCAACTCAACGGACGTTATTCAGTCAGAGATCATCGAATTTTAAGGTTGTATTTACGTGTTAAGTTATTAGAAAGGGATTTTGATTTCATTACTTATCAGCATATTCCAAGACGAATTAATGCAGTAACCGATGCATTAGCTAACTATGTATTGGACAGACATTTGCATAATATGTGAATCAACATAATATAAGAAGCATAAAATACAATAAACCATAACAACATGTATATATATATATATATATATATATCGTGTGGTGCACCGAGGTGCTCAAAAAATAAGTGTACATGTCTAGATAGAGTCTGTATTCTCCGTACATCTGAGACACATGTCTCTCAAAAAATATATGCAGAAAGTAAAGCCTAGGAGTCTAATCGCGATGGTGCTCATGATAGCACGTCACCGCGCATACCAATCGTCTCAACAGGCGATGCACACGAGTCGGCACCCCCACTGTGTGCCTCTAATATGCAAAAGGCACGTCCGCCAATCTGGCATAACCCAGAATCCCTTGGGTGAGCCCCTCGAGATTCTGTGTCAGCTCTTCCCCCACGGTACCCCCTGCCTGAGGGTCAGCTATGGGTTGGCCCCTTCACGCTATAGGAGACAGGCCGGCTGGTCGCTCTGGGCCAACATCTGCATATACATACAATCGTCATCAGAACAGGCACGTATTAAAAGGAAAAAAAAATGGAAATACATAAAACATCAAAAACGAGGAGTTCATACCTAACTCCTCCTCCCATTCCTCTCCCTCTGGTAGTGGGAGGTCTGGGTCCCCCATGAAATTGGTCCCCGCGTACGGCCAATCCTCTACCACGATCAGCTGACGGCGGAGCCATATGAAGAATTCGGGCCGCCAAGACATCTCCTAGCCCCCTCCTCCTCTGGGCATCAATGCTGCCCAGCGAGCCATCCTAGGTTCTCGTGGCAATGGATCAGCCACTACAGCTCCCTGGATCTGGAAAAGTTGTAATCGTTCCAAGAAGAACGACACCACAATCGAGCCATACACGAACTGTTTCACCCCTACACGCTTACAATTTGTGAGCTGCCTTTTGATGTTGGTAGTCACAGCTGTTTCCCAATCAAAGATGGTGGGGCTGAGGCATTCTGTCGCTAATAACAGATGATTCTTGCTCACCTCATGGGGCACTTGTACCCCAGCTGCTCGCGTGATGGTGAATAATATCGCCTTCAGAGTCAAGTCTTGGATGGTATTGATAGCCACCTTGGCACTGTTTCTCCCGAATCGTGCTTCGGGACATACTCAGGCCTTTACTTCACCTACCTTCTCTCCGAAAGGTCTACTTCCAGTCAAAATGGGGATTGCCCCTCTCCGTGACAGCCCAGTAATGAAGTATACATCAGACACCTCCAGCTCTATGGTTTGGCCATGTAGACGAAATACTTGGTCATCCACATCCCAAGCATCAATTATGAACTGTAGTAACTCAGGTTGAGATCGCATATATGATGTGAGGAAGAATTTCTTGAGGCCACAGTCCCTCAAAGCATTCATACACCCCACATCCTCGATGGCCAAGGTGTCCACGACATCATGTTCCCATTCTTTCCATTCCACCACCATTTTTGCTTATTTCCTACACCCACAAGGATAAATAAACCGTTATTAAAACCTTGGTAAATTTATAAACCGAGAAAAATTAAAATGCAATGGAAAATCTATCAAAAAAATTGGGTTGCGCGGTTAGCGCGACTGTTTTTAAAATAGACGCGCTAATAACGCGACCCCTTTGGACAAATTACCCCATTAGCGTGGGTCCGTGCCAGATACCCGCGCGAATGGGGCGAAGCCCTAAATTTGAATTCCTCCTTGCGGAGGCTCAATCAGGGACAAAATGCATGAAAAAAGGAATGGAAATGGAGCTAAGGGAAGCGCCTCTTACCTGGAGCTGACGAAATTGCGAATGGTTGCACGGATTGGCTGTAATCACCGCCTGAAGTTTGCTCCCCAAACAGACCACTCCCACTCTTCAAGAGGTAAAAAGTAAAAGTAATTCTATTTTTTACATTTTTACCATATTTATAGACTTTTTGACTTATTTTTGGGTTTGAAAAGGTGACTTTTGGATATTTTAAGATATTTTTGGTCGAAAATGGATTTTACGCTTGCTTCTTGTGCAGTGACAGGTCTTTTACGCAACTTTGATGGTGAAACGAGTTGTATTTTATACTTTTTCGGACTCGGTAAAATACACGAAAAAGTCACTATGGAGTCACCTTTCAGCTCTTTTCTGACTCGCTAAACATGAAAATATTGTCGGGTTGTTCCTCTTGACTCGTTAAAAGTAAAATGAGAGGCGGTCGTCTTTAAACTCTTTTCCGACCGTATAAAAAATGAAAAGATCGTCGGGCCTTTGTTGTTTTAGGTTCGTTAATGGTAACGAAACGACGAGATATCGATCGCTTTTTTACTTTTTTGGGTCGGTGTCACTACTCACGAAATTTACTCCTCAGTCGTAAGGGCCGGGCGGTTCTTTTGAGCATAGTTTTATACTTTTTCGGGCTCAAGAGACACAACTTTACGAAAAAGGACACCCCTGGAGTTTTCTTTTTGTTGTCTTTTCAAACTCTCTAAACATGAAAAGACGCCGAGTTTTTCCTTTGTCAGACTCGTTAAAACTTTAATGACATCGGGTTTCGTCGTAATGACACCTCTCAAGCATATGCTATCCCCGTCAAGCTTGCCATCCAAAAATAACCGAGGCACTCGCCAGAAATGGTGGGGGAATAAAGGAACCGTAATCGTCGTCGTCGGCAGTATGTCGCTCTTGAACATGGCACTTATCTGCATTCGTGTCTGGGTGGGGACATCTCATCTTGTTTCACACTTGCCTCCATGGGTTTGGGTTATCCTATTTGACCATTCATCTGCTCATTGCCTTGTCGTCATGACCCCTGATCATTTGACATCAAATACTACCAAATTTGTTGTTGTGTCACCGATATGTTCAAGAGAAGTTGACCTCTGCAGAATATTCAACCTCCCTCTGTTATCTCACACAAAACATGTTATCCCTCTTTGTCTCGTGTCGATGATGTGGGAAACATTATGGCCCACCTTTGATCAAGATCACTTCCTATCTACTTTAGCTCATTATCTAGGAAGATGACCTAGAGACTCCGTTCAGGTACCTTGGAGCCTGCATGCCTCAATGGGAGGTTCTTCGTGTTCGACGTGAGGTTTTCATCATTGGCCTCCGATCAGATGATTCTATGAGTGTTCGATGCTGGCTCATTGATTCACACGCCGTGGATTGTACCTATAGTACCTTGAGGACCATCATCATTATTGGTGGTACCTCTCGCGTCTGTTAACAGTTTTCATAAATGACTGGTAATCAGGCGATGTTCACGCATGTTCGACTTCGACTCCTGTATTCACATGCTTGAACTTGTACTGTGTTCGGGTCAAGCTGGAGCGCAAGACCCTGGATTGTGCATATTGAAATCTGGGCCGCATTTTGTGGATTATTGTAGTCACTACATGACTCATTTATTGGATGGATGCGACCATACCTGAGTCCATTCATTGATCCTCATCAAATGGCTACGTCCATACCTGGGATCCAGTTTTTATATACTCTGTTACGCATGGCTGCGCCCATACCACATATATCATGTACTTGAGATATCATTTGTACTTATTTTTGCAGGTTCTCCAGTGGCCATGTTTTTCAGTCACACATTCTTGTAAAGCATTTCACCCCTCTCTCTCTCGGGCCTCATGCTTTAGGGGGCATCTGTTACACAGTAATTTGTCACCGTTTGTCACCGTTCCTGTTACCCCTCTCCTGCACCTTGGAGGACGCATTCCGGGACTTGTGAGAAGTGACAAGACTTGAAACCACTTGCATCATTCCCCTCTGAACATGAGCTTCATATGCCCTAAAGACATCTCTTGCAGCTTGCCCTTAAAAATAGCCCTTTTTACATTACTGCTGGGCCACTGTGTTCTTCCTATGCCAATGGGGAAAATCCTATAAAAGGGGCACGCTATTAGCACTCTGTCCCAGAGTCGCAATCGCGCCAACCTATTTGGGCAAAGTTTTTAACCAATCAACCTCCCAAATTTCTCTCCAACTCATTCACCAACTGAATCTATGTTAAGTGAGGATGGTTTGGCTTCGAATCTCCTTGAATGGGAAGTAGTTTTCCACCCTTCCATGGAAGTTTCCAACTGATGAAGCCAAATCCATTATTGTTGTGATTGATCTTATCCCTTCCTCTTTCATCTATAAAAGCTTGTCTCCATGCTTTGAGCAAGCTAGTGGTAGTGATAATAGTACTGGTGCTCAAAGGAAGATATCAAGAGATTAGACTTGCAAGAGCCTTCTTTGTGTACATAAGGCTTAACCTAAGTAAGGAGATCTTGTCACCAAAGAGAGAGAGGCTTGTCCCTCATCCCTTCAAGCTTTGCAAAAATTGTGTAGTTGAGCACCCAACCAAAGGAGGACTTGACGTTAGGACGCTGGTTGTATTCTCCTTTGTTGATTATTAATAATAGATGACTATCATTATGGTTCCACTCTCATTGTTGTAATGATTAATGTTGAGTTATATCCTTCCTGACTGATGTGTAATTGCATTTATTAGATTTCACGCTTGTGTTTGTGTTGTTCTCTTTGTGTGCAGGTGTCCATTCACGGAGATAGTGGAGGATTGTGACCGGCCAAAGCAAAGGAGCGTGGGTGACGTCTCTTCTACGAACAAAAGCGTTGGAATCCAAGTAGGTCTTCATCACCTACCTTTTATTTGCAATTAGGGACTTGCGTGATAGCATTGTTTGATTGTTGCCAGACCCGTTCTGGGCTAGTAGGGATCGCCTCTATCCGTAGAGGGGATTTACCTCTCCAACACCCCTTCTCCCACATATTGGAGGAATCATTCCGGGACCTGTGAGAAGTGACATAACCTAAAAACACTTGCATTGTATCCCCTTGAGTATGTACTTCATATGCCCTGAAGACACCTTCTGCAAAATACCCATAAAAATAGCCCTTTTTCCATTAGCGTGGTTCCACTGTGTATCACTCACGCTAATGGGGGAAATCCTCCAAAGAGGGCGCGCCAGCTGGCACTCTGTCTTAGAGTCACACTCACGCCAGCCTAGTTGGGTAAAGTGTTTAACAAACCAACTTGCAAAGGTTCTTCCTAACCTATTCATGAACTGATTCCATCTTGAGTTAGTCTAGTTGGGCTTCGAATCTCCATAGAAGGGAAGTTGTTTGCCACCTTCTCATGGAAGCTTCTTAGTGATAAAGCCAACCCCATGAATATTGTGGAAATCCTAACTCCTTCCCCTCTATCTATAAAAGCTTGTCCTTTTGCCTTTGACAAGCTAGTTAGTAGTTCTAGTCTCCAAGTTCCAAATTCTAAGTCTCAAAGTCTGAGAATTGCTAAGTTCATGCTACAAGAAGCCTTATTCATTCCCATGAGGCTAAATATTAAGTGAGGAGATTCTTACCCAAGTAACCAAGGAGAGAGAGGCTTGTTCCCCATTCCCAACAAGCTTTGCAAGGCATGTGCTGCTGATCACCCAACCAAAGGATGATTTGACGTCAGAACTATGGTTGTATTCTTCTTTGTTTATCAATAATAATAGACGACTATCATTATGGTTCCACTCTTATTGTCTTCTATAATGATGATTGAGTTATATCCTTTCTGACTGATATATAGTTGCATCTATTGGATTTTATGCTTGTATTTGTGTCATTCTTTTCATGTGCAGGTGTCCGTTCACGAGAATCGTGGTGATTGTGACCAGTCGGAGCAAAGGAACAGGAGCTACGACTCTTCTACAAGTACTAGCGTTGGAGTCCAGGTAGGCCCTCATCATCAGTCTTTAATTTACAATTAGGAACATGCGTGTTAGTGTTGTTTGATTGTTGCTAGACCCCATTTGGGCTAGTAAGGGTCGCCTCTGTCCGCAAAGAGGATTTACCTCCACAACAATTTGGCGACTCCACTGGGGAGTTGACTTTTTGTCTTGTTGTTTGTTTTGTGTTGTTGTTTGATTTGTGAACTTTAGACAGAGCCTGAAGTATGGCCAGATAGCCTTCAAAACGCTATTGCTCTGCATTAGCAAAGTAGATCAATGCCACTTCAGTCCATCTCCGGTTTGGTTTACAAATTAAATGGCTTCGAACTTGCCTTGTTTCTTGGTTGTTTCTTGGTTTCTCCTGCTTGGTTAGCCTTATGGGTTGAGTCTTTGTATTGCTTCTTGCCCCTTGGTGTACCTGGGTTCTGTTGACTTAGCTTTGGCTCGTTTGTTTTTTATTTTTCCATAGCAAACTCGGCTGGCGCTCTTTTATAGCATTACAGTCGTGCTAGTTTGCGCTAGTTTCTCATTGACAACCCACGCCAATCCCTAAAAGGCACTAGTTGCAGCCTGACAGTCGCGCCAAGCCTGGGAACTTTTGAAGTTTTCTTGGTTTTGAACCTCCTGAGCTTGATTTTTGTTTTGGGTACCTTTTTTTGATTGCTTGAGTGTGTTGGAGTCTTGTTTGACTGGTTTTGAGTCTCTTTTTTAAGAAATTCTTAATTTGATTTCCTTTGGTCATTACTTGGAGATTTGTCTCAGTGTTTTCACAATTTTGCATCTTTTTGCTTTTGTTTTTGCAAAACAATTTCCCCCTCATTGGGGGGGGCTAAATTGAGTATGAGTGTTAATCGCCTTTGAGTGTTTTTATATTTTGATCTTTGGAACTCTCACCCAATTTTCTCGACTTGCACTTGATTGGTTCTTAGATTACATTAGAATCATCTTGTGTTTGAGAATTCTCTTGCATAAATCACACTTGCATAATTAGAATTCGCATTTTCAGAATATGAAGGAAAAATGTGCATAGATTACATTTGCATACTTTTCAAGTGAATTGTGCATAGATTACAATTGCATAGTTTACATTCTCAAAAATCAATCGTAGATTTAGATCAGTTTTCTTTGATTTGAATTTACATATTTTTATGCTTGTTTTAAACACACAAAAATAAAAATAAAAATTGTTTTGGAATTGATTTGCATTAGTTTTTCTTGATGAAATTAGTGCATTAGAGAATTTGTTATATTTTCTCTTAATGATCAATTTTTTGCATTGTTGGTAGTGAATGGAAACTCTCTCCTTACTTTAACTAGCACTCATCGAATGAAATGACATATTTTGGCATATAGTTTGCATTTAGGGCATTTTGAGATATTACATACAGTAAGGCCTGAAAACTGAAACCTAATACAAGATCAACTTTAAAATGAACTGAATGAATTTAACAATGCATTGGAACATAATGCACACTTTTTAGAGGTCTAGGCTAGAGACGTGCTCTGGCGTCGTTAAACCTAGTAACTTTTGTCTCCACTCAAGGTTGGGTTATTCCTCCTTCTGTGACTCAATAGTGGTCTAGTACAGAATTGTGCTCCCACGTACCGTTGAGTATATGGGGAGACCCCAATAGGTTATAATTCTTTATTCCTAGGAAGCCGTGCCTGCCACCTTACGACCCGTAATGCACCGAACACAGCATTCGGGAAGATTGACTGCCGTATGGAAAGTCCTTGGTTTTCATACGATTGCCAAGGTGTATATGCAGTTTTACGGATTGTCTGGTAAACGTTTTGCCTAGTTCTCC
>APFE031165993.1:0-12069 GCA_000404065.3 Pinus taeda | reverse complement strand
CCCACATGTGCTCAACGTTTTAGTATAAATAGAGGTGGCCTTCAAGTCATTTCAACACACTTGGGATCTCTTCCTCTCTCTACTTGTCTTTGGGTTTTAGTAGGAGGAGAGGTCCTAAAGAATAACGTTGCTCTAATCTAGAGGGCAAAAAAAAACCGGAAACGCTGGAACTGCCGAAAAAAGCCGGAAAAGCCGACACTACCGAAAAAGTCGGAAAAGCCAAAACTGTCGGAAAAAGCTGGAAAAGCCAGAATAGCCGAAACTTCCGAAAAAGTCGGAACTACCAGAAAAGCTGGAAATGCTGGAAAAGCCGAAAAAAGTTGGAACTGTTGGAAAAGCCGAAACTGCTGGAAAAGCCGAAACTGCCGGAAAAACCGGAACTACCGGAAAATCCAGGACTGTCGGGAACCACCAGAACTGCCGAAACTGCTGGGAACAGCCGGAGCATCTGTCTCCGAAGGAGAGCAGTATGCAAGGGACAGCTAACTAACATTGGGACAGTTGTATGGTACTTAACAGCAAATACACCAAGCATGCAATGTTACAGCGAGCATGCAAGGGACAACTAGCATGCAACAACAAGCATGCTAAGGACAACAAGCAAGCAAGGTACAACAAGCAAGCAAGGTGCAGCCAACACATAAGTCAGGATGGCAACATGGTGCAGCAATGGCACATAATGCAGTACAGTGATGGGTACAGTCATGATTAATGAAGCGTGATGAGATGCAGCATAGCGATGATGGGCACAGCATGGTGAGGTGCAGCATTGTGACGAAATGAGCACAACGATAGGTGAAGGAGTCGCCTTGGAGAATTAGTTGAGCAGCATGTCTTCAATTGATCTCATGTATCATCTTCTTAGAGATGATCTATTGCTCTTATCTAGATAAGTCAAACGTGACTTTTGTTGTAAATGTACTATCTCTCTCTCTCTGTGTTACCTATTGAAAACATATAAGAAGAATTGATCAAGGGTTTCCCCACATTGGGTTTGTCCCTGGCTAGCACCACATCTTGTTCCTCTTGTCTTGGCTTGTCTTCTGCGATTTATGTTTATGTTCTATCTGCAGTTTACTTTAATGCTGATGTGATTGTTAATCTGGAAAAGATATGGAGCTAACTGTGAAAATTGAAATAAATTGCTCTAAGCATAGAACATACCTAAAATTAACAAAAAGGGATTCATTGAGAACATTCAGCTAAGTCATGAATTTAGAGAGGCAATATAATTAGGATTAATTAAATTGTTGACAAACCCCTAAACATGAACCCCCATTGCGCCAAGACAGGAGGGGCAATTGAAAATTCTGAGAAAAGAATGATTGGGGTTTTTCATAAACATCTAGAGTTGGTTATGAATGAAAGCAGATCAAACAGGGAATTCTAGCCCTAATTTCTCTAACAAAGGAATAAAGGACATTAAACAAGAACGAATGTCCCTTATAAATCCCATTAACGGTTAATGGAAAAATGCTACCCTTATGCTAGGCAACAAGGTGGAACCAACAAAAAATTTCGCTAATAAGTTTAGTTTTTTAAAATAAGATATGACCAAAGGAATGAAAACAATCAAGCAAATTGCATTACACTCCATGCAAAGGAAATGATAATTAGAAATTTGATAAACAGGGTGTTGGATCATTCTTTAGGTATGCTTGTAAACTAGGGAGTTGAAGCGTCCTCCCAGCTGCAGTTGGTAAACAGGGCGTAGAAGTGTCCTACAGGTTGCAACCTGTAAATCGGGGGGTTGGAGTCTCCTTCAGTTGGAGCTGAAAACTTGGACTCTATTTGGACTGGATGAATTTTGGGTGTTGTGGATGGTCCTGCTTCATGTAGTGTGAATGTAGTTGGATATGTAGTTGATTTGTTAAACTAGTTGCTAATCTATCTTATCTTCTGTTGAAGAGCAGGTTCTTGATATTTGTTTTCATAAGAAGCTACTTGTTGTTTGTCGGATTCTTCCATGATTGTTGATGTTTGCTTCTGTGAGAAGCCCCAGCTGAAGCTGAATGAATAGTTGGATGTGTTAAAATGTTAAGCGTTGAAATCTGCCATGGCTACTTTTCTATTGTTATGCTAGTTGTTGATGATTATGTGAGAAGACTGGAATATCTGAGAATCTCGTTGGAGAGGGAGAATTGACTATATAGCATCCTCAATCTTCCTTAGGCTGTGTGTCGGAGACCTATGGATTGGTTGGGGGGATTGATCTTGAGTTCCCCTCTTTAGGTTGTGGTCGGGAGGCCTATTCTTTGGTCGAAAAGGATGTTTCCCCCTTTAGGCTGAGGCCGGAAGACCTATTGATTGGTCAGGGAGATTGATTTTGAATTTCCTCCCTTAGGCCATGAACCGGGCGACCTTGTTTGTGGTCATGGAGATGTATCTTGTGTATATGATTGAGATAGGGATTCTCCCCTTAGGTTGTGGGCTACAAGACCTTGTTTATGGTCGGGGAGATGTACCCTGCGCATATGATCGGTTTTGCCTCATTGAGAGATTGGATGCTATGTATCTTTCCTTATGATGTGACTGATGATCTCTCCCTTAGGTTGTGACTAGGAGACCTATGGATTGGTCAGGGAGATTGATTTTGATAGGGAGAGAGACTTGTACTTATGATCTCCCCCTTAGGCTGTGGCCCGGGAGACCTATGGATTAGTCAAGGAGATTGATCTTCAGAGAAAGAATGAAAAGTACCTCCTTGACTAAGAGGGAATGTTGGAAATATAGTAGTCATGGTCAGTATTTTCATCATGGAAGAAATGTAAAAATTTAAATTTAAAATTTGCTTCCTAAAATATTCAAGTCGGTTTCCCTCTTGTTAAGGTCGGTTGGGCCCCATAGAGGCATTTTTTCAACCCTTTGTGAAGTCTATATATATGTAAGGCATTCCTCCTCATTGGAGCAATTTGTATCACACATGTTTATGTTTGTTCCAATGAATCTTGTGGAAGGAAAGCACGCCACAAATATGAAGAAAGGATTGGTTCTTGGCCTGGCACTTGATGTGGTTGTTGGTTTCTAGTTTGGCTATTATCTTGATGTCATTATTTCTAATGTATTGATGAATCTTGAACTCTCTCTCTCACATAAGGAAAGATTTATGGGATTTCCCCTTGTGGGCTTTTCCCTGGCCTCAGGCCTAAATCTCTGTGTCATTTGTCTCATTGTCTCATGATTATTTTACTACTCTTTCGTGTTTGAGTGGTTGATAATTTTCTTTTGTATAACCTCTTAATGATATCAACCGAATATTATGTGGAACTAAAACTAGCAGATCATTCGAAGTGGTTATTTGTTGAAGAAATATTAACTCTAGTTATTTTCCCTAGAAAATCAACATTTCTAAGCTTGTTGGTGAACAAAATCACTGGAATAAGGTCAATCGAATCAGAGGCTGAATTGCTCTTCTCGAACTTTAGCGAAATAATTCTTGGGTTGCATTGCCTAACTGATTTTCCATTGGAAGGGATGTGTGGTTTCAACGTTTTTGGCAAGTAATTCATTTGGAGCTCATTGAAGGTTGTCCATCTCAAAACACTAAGTAAAGCTCCTCCTACGAATTCTTGCAATAGAAATCATATTAGAGTTGCAATATTTATTTTTGGGTTTTGCACATTTTTATTCTATTGTTCGTGTTTCCTATAGTGAAATTGTGTGGATTTATAGAATTTTGTGATAAAATTCTCACGTCCTAATCTTTTAAATTAAAACCTGTGAATTTTCTACACCGTGGAACAAGAGAACATCATATTTGCATGGGGACTAGGAGAAGCCACTAATAATACGGTGGAATTTCATGCACTCTAGGAAGGATTGGATATTGCAATTAGCAAAGGCATAAGAAATCACATCATCTTTGGAGACTCAATGTTAGTTATAAGAATGATTGTAAAAATGCAGTGTTCTTTCAACCAAGTAAGACCCTCTATAACAAAAAGAATATTGATGCAAATGAAAAGATTGGAGGTTGTGACGTTTTACCATGTCCTACGACACCTCAACGAAGAGGCAGACAGGTTGGCGAATCATGGATCGGAGTTGGAGGTTGGGACATTAGAATTTAATGAAGTTGACATTGGTTTTGCTCCTCTGTCGTAAGTAGTGCCTGACCATGAAAAGATGACCTAGCACTAATATCACTAGCAGAAAACCCAATCCAAGGCAAAGAATCCAGAACATGCAAGACAGGTGGGGTAATTTGCCAAGGAAGAGCCCAGCTAGAGATATTAATTCAGAGTGGCAGCCCATGGAGATTGATTTGAGCATCCAGGTCTGATGAGAACAGAATGACGGGTAATTGGAAGGTGTGCTTCATAAGCTCGGCGACACATTTGAATAGAGCCAACATTCATATCCTCCATCGATCTTTGGCATCCCGTCTGCAAGGGTAATTATCTTGGGAAGGACAGTAGAATGAAAGGCAGAATCGACAGCGAGGAAGTGAACTTCATGGAGAAATGTGGGAGTATATGGCGAGGTCTAGCAGAGGAAATCCTATTTAATCAACCTCGACCGAGCAATTGGGCAAACCATTTGTAAATCAGACGAATTTCCTGCTTCTATTCCCTGTCAAAGTGTTTGGCAATGGCTCCACCGGGTGAACAACCACCAGACTCAGCGAAGTCACGATGGAGGAAAGCGGTGGAATTCTTGTTTAAATTACTCATGGGTAGACTCAACTTGTTGACACGCCGAATTAAGATGTTGGGGGAAGACAAGGCGACAAATTCAAAGCAGATGGAGGCTCGTTTGAAGAGCCTGGAAGCGAGGGTGGAGAAGAAGATAATTAAAATGGAAGTTGACTTAATGAAGAGTGGATCGGAATTGGTGTGCAGCGGATTGTTTGAGGAAATATTGGTTTGGTTTCCAACCACCGATCCCTCAAAGCAGCAAAGGAATCCAGCCAGATGCGCAGAGGAAACAAAGACAAGCAAGGGGAAGCGAGCCTGCAGTGAGGATGCCAGACCATCCAACACAACCTAAACATGTTCTTCTATGTAATACAAATATGTATTTTTGCTTGTGCAATTTTGTAAAGATTATGGGAAATTTCAATGTAGGATTATAGCCCATAGGAATAGTAGAGACAAGAAAGTTTTACTTTAGATATACCTGCATGTAGTATCAGCGGACACAATTGAAGCCAGTTTTGCTCATTTTGATGTAAATAGTTTTGGCCATGCAAACCAGAGTATATAATGGAAAGTACTCGTTTCATTTTTTTTTTAAATAGTCATTTTTTATTGCATCGTCAGATGCTCTCAGGCCAGTAATGTAATATAAATATTTTAATTCAGTCAAAATAAAATTAAAATTAAAATATGGTAGAGATGTGTAACTTAATGTAACATAATGTAATGTAAAAAATTTAACTTCATGAAAATTAAAAAAATAACCCTATAAAAATTAAACAATAATAGAAATAAAAATGACCAATGGTTTTCATGTGGAATATAACCTATTTAAGGGGGGGATTAAACTACTAGCCTAGATCCATCTTAGTTTGATGTCATATTTAGATACACCAGCCTAGATCTATCTTAACCTCGGATCTACCAAGCGCCGAGAGAGATCAAATCTCTTTTCACTCTAAAAGAGGTTTGCATGTCAAGAAATTTGATCCCTATCGGCACTTGGTAGATCCAGAGTTAAGATTGATCTAGGATGGTATAGATCCCATTAAGTTGGAAGATGTGTAACATAATGTAACATAACGCAATGTAAAAAATTTAACTTAGTGAAAATAAAATAAAAATAACCCTATAAAAATAAAATAATAATAGAAATAAAAATGACCAATGGTTTTCATGTGGAATATAACCTATTTAAGAGGGGAAATTAAACTAGCCTAGATCCATTTTAGTTTGATGTCATATTTAGATACACCAGCCTAGATCTACCTTAACCTCGGATTTACCAAGCGCCGTGAGAGATCAAATCTCTTTTCACTCTAAAAGAGGTTTGCATCTCAAGAAATTTGATCCCTATCGGTGCTTGGTAGATCCGGAGTTAAGATTGATCTAGCCTAGTATAGATCCCATAAAGTTGGAAGATATTGATCCAACTTAAGAATAGATGGAGGAGACTCAACCAGCCATTAAGTTGGACAGGGGGGTTGACCCTAATGCAAATCTATCAGTCAAACCAGGGGCTAAATCAAGTGAACCACCACGCATGTCACGTGGTGAGGGAAGCTATAGTCATGAACTCAACAAACTGTAATGACCAAAAGTTGTATACACGGCAGAAATATTAAAATACTTCGTAGACAAATACATCCAGAGTAGGATAGTAAGTGTAAATTGTATATTATATAAAGAATTGATTTAGGATGATTACAATTGAGAATGAGGGTCTTGTATATATAGCCAGGTAAGTACCCTTTCACAAACAGGGATGTCTCTAAGACATGCCTTTTTATTATTAACTAACTAACCATTAGTTAATTTACTTATTATTTATTATTATATTTATTTATATGATTATTATTTATTATCTATTTTTACATAATTTATGTTCATAACACAAACTCATGCTTCTAATTCTACTAGAACTAATGTTATGAATATTATTCATAACAATTAAATAAATAAAATAGAAATAATTATATATTGGTTAGGTTAAATTAGTCTTTAATTAAAGTGAACAAGCATGTCTAAAAGACATGCCTCTTCACGTAAGGTCACTTGCTGAAGTATAAAAGCAAGGTCCTCATTGTACATTCATATTATCTCAGACATTTTATATATAATAATAAATTATTATTTTTAAATACCTTCTGTGTATTTTAACATTCAAGTTTACAGCTATCAGTTTTCGTGCTACAGCGTAAGTTTTTATGCTACAATGGTATCAGAGCTATGGCACACGATATAATCATGCAGGCCTTTGAACGTAGTTCGCTGCACAATGTGCCATTACATTCACGTCGTGAACACGTCGAACATTTTAGTGAAGTTCAAGAAGCACTACAGCGTTTAGAAAAATCATTTGCAGAAATTAAAGAATTTCCAAAAAAAATTGATAATAAAAAAGATGATAGCGATGGTGAAACAAAAATAGATGAAGCATTAGATGATTATAATATTGAAGATGAAGATGTCGCAGAAAATGATCTACATGATGATCCTGATAAAGTTCATAGAGATCAAGATGATGATATAAATGAATCTGGTCTTGTGAATGAGAATAATGTATATCAAGATGATAATGTTCCCTTGTGTGTGAGGTTTCAGGGAAGTTTTATCAGCAAAGCAAGTTTCGCATCAATTGCAAAAGGATCAGCAACCGAGATAGAAAAGGAGTTCAGAGCTTAGGCTGGCAGTATACTTGGACTAAGGCACACTGTTTGGGATCATCAGAAGTTGACACAGAAGAATCTCAATGAAAAAACACAGAAGACAAACCCTTTCTCCTCTTCTTCTTCCTCAGGTACGGGCGAGAGTGAGGGTTTGAAATCTCTCAGGTCACAAGCTCTTACAGATGTATCGCTGAATAAATTAATTTATTATCACAATAAGTATCAGGAGGAGGAGATGGAGAGGAAAAGGGCACAGGGGAGACTGCGTGAGGAAGCAGTGAGACTCCTCCATACACACAAGTATAATGTTGATACGGCTTCTAAGATGGAGCATTTAAGGCAGTTGAAGGAGATACTATTACACAGGGAACCTTCTTTGCTTCCAGAGTTTGTGCCTTATCTGCTAGAACTTCAGGGCGAGCGTTCCAATCCCATTCACAAATTCTTAGCCGAGATGATTGAAGAACTTGGTTTGAAATACCTAGAATACTTGCCTGATATGGTTCCAGTCTTGATTGCATTTTTTAAAAGATGATACTCCAGCTGTTGCTCGGCAAGCAGTATCTACAGGGACAAATTTGTTTCGTAATACATTTGAAGAGGTTGCTCTACAGGGCATATATTCTGGTCACGTGGACCACTGTCTGGAAGACTCATGGGCATGGATGGTAAAATTTTAAGGATGCAGTATACCCAATTGCTTTCCAACCTGGAACCGATGGCGTAAAATTGTTGGCAGTGAAGTTTGTGGAAACAACGATATTGCTGTTTACCCCATATCCTAATGTTTCTCCCCAACCACCACCTTTTCAGCAAAGCAATGATGGGAAATCAAGGGGTTTCAGTATATCATGGATACTTGGAGGGCATCCTGTGCTTGAGGCAGGACTGCTAGGACAGGAGGCAAGTAAAAATCTGGGGCTTCTATTGGATCAGCTGCGTTTATCTGATGTTACAACACTTCATAGTTCAGTGGTTATTGTTCTTGTAAATAGTCTTGCATCTATTGCGAAGAAAAGGCCTGGACTTTATGGCATAGTTTTGCCTGTTTTGCCTGGGTTAGCCCCAAGCTGCGAAACTGTAAAAGGAGCTCAAGTTGCAAGTGTGCAGCACACACTGAAAAATGCTTTCTGTTCATTTCTCAAATGTACACACCCAGGTGCAATGTCGTGGCATGACCGCTTGGTGGTTGCTTTACGAGGAATGAATGCTGGGGATTTGGCCGAGCAAGCTCTTCGACAAGCTGGCAAAATGTCTAGAAGCACGGATTGCATTACCCATGAGCCAGCTTCTGATGAGAGGGTATCAGGTCCAGCTTCTAATATTACGATGGGTGAAGCAGGCAAGAAGAGAGCATTTGCACAAGAGATTGGCAATCATACCAACATAGATGACAGACCAGGGAAGCAGATGCTACATCCTTCTCCAGTTCTCGGATCGTTGCATTCTATGGCCCAATTTCAACTTAGTGGTGATGTAACAAATGAAAGAGCATCTTCTAATGGAAATCATGCTGGTGGGGTGGTGGTTGATTCTGACATGGCCCAAGTAACAGCTGGTTGCAATGATTGGTGCCATAGCTGCACAAGGAGATAGAACTGTTGAATCATTAGAAATTTTAGCTTCAAATATTCCTTCAAACCTGTTAGCTGAGGTAGTCATAGCTAATATACATAATTTACCATCAACTCGTCCATCCTAAGATGATGATGAACATGAACTGGGACCTGACGCTTCCCAGTTGAGTGCTATAAGTGCATTATCTCAAATAATGCCATCATTTAATGTGATATCACAAGTAATGACACTTCCAACTACAATGCATCAAGCCGTATTGCCATCAATAGCAGTGTCACAACTCCCTTTACCAAACAACATATCATCTTCATCTCAAGTACAAGTGATTGTTCCCCAGCAGCTTGCTTCTGATGCTGGCCATGATCCTCAAAGGGATCCTTGCTGGATGGCCTCATGACATATGGATGTACACTTACGGTGTCTTTAGTAACTGCAAGCATAGAGGACACAAATAGCGCGCCATTTATTTCACGGCATGGATTAGACTCATTTGCGAGTCCACAGCCAATGGTTGAGAGTGAAGGCTTGATAGCTCCGTTAGATAGAGACCAAGCAGAATCTCCCCAAAATAACATTCCTGGCTTAGATGGTCCTATTATCATTAAAACTAAGATGGATATTGTTAACCATACTATTGAGTCATTCTCAGAACCAATAACAACTACACATCCACTTTTCTTGAGTGGCTCCGATAGCAATGGAATGAGGGAGGTTTTGCCACACAGACAAAGAACTCAGCCCAGGTGTTAAGCGTGATTGTTAATCATGGGCTGCGTGGATCTTCATTTTATGAGTCGGTTTACCTAGGCCCTCGGATATTACAGAACTTAACAGAAAATGTTAGTTTACGTGATTTAGATGATCCATGGCAAATAGATGATCCATTACAAATAACAGAACTTACGGCGTCGACGAATACCTAACGACAGCTGCGGAGCTCTTCAAGGTTGTCGTTTTCACTGCCAGACTCCTCGATCAAACACGTTTTCTCCCACTACTATTCATTTCGCCATTTTTTTGTTTTGTTCATTTGACCCCTCGACTGTCACGCCCCATCTTCTCCGCGACCGTCACGTTTCTTAACCATATATATAACATATATAACATCATTACATATATGTTGTTATATAATTACAAAAAAATTATTATTTAATTAAAAAAAGAGAGAGAGAGAGGAATATATGTTTAAAAATATATATTATATATTATATATTATATATCATTAATTAATTACAAAAAAAATCGTTTAAAAAAATAAATAATAAAATAATTAAACAACAATCAAATATATATTATAAATAAGAACTATAAAAAAAATTTTATATTATTATCCCAAAAAATTTAGACTAATTAAATATAAATAAAACATTATTATTAAAATTAATTTTAAATTCTTAGGAAAATTTCCGTGGCTATAACAAGAAGTTATTGCGAGACGACAGACACATAATGAAGAAAACACCCAGCAATATGTTTTGAGGACAGTCCGAAGGGAGAGGCTATTTATGAATTTATTCATAACAGTAAATAATAAATAAAATATATTAATTATTAAATATGGGGGTTTTAGGTTTTAAAAATTTAGTTTTCAATTTTAAAAATTTAAAGTGAACAGCATGTCCTAAAGGACATTGCCCTTCATCCGTAGGTCACCTGCTGAAGTATAAAAGCAAGGTCCTCATTGTACATTCAAATTATCTCAGACATTTTATATATAATAATAAATTATTATTTTTAAATACCTTCTGTGTATTTTAACATCCAAGTTTATAGCTATCAGTTTTCGTGCTACAGCATAAGTTTTTATGCTACAACTAATGTTGTTGCTACTGTTAGTACTGCTAGTAAGGTTGGAGAGGAATTTGAATCCTCACACTCTGAGCCAAATGATGTTTATGTAGCTCTTGGCGATGATCTCATGTCTAGTAGTGGTGATGAGTTTGATGAGTGATCATGTTGATCAATGATTTGTAATAGACTAGTGACCTACTAGATTGAGTTGTAGCATTGTTTTTTAACTCTAGGGGGCAATGATTATGTATTTTGTTGATGATATGTATTGGATATATGCACACTTACATGGTTTATCGATGGGAAAAAATTGCATATTTTGTCTCTAATGGTTTGGGATCATGGTTCGAAATCTTAAAAATATTTTTTTATTAAAAGTTAATTATTTTATGTATATTTTACAATTTCAGTTCATTGAATCTGGTTCAATCCAATTTGATCTAGCTCCAATTCCAATCCCAATTTGATAGGTGGCCTAATTCAAAACCTAGTTCTAGATTTTAAAACTATGCTTCTGAGATAGGGTTTCTATGGTGGAATCAGACGAGTTTACTAGGTTCTTGTGGATTCAACTTAGTGGATTTACCTCTCTCCCAAGAGACATTTATGTGGCAGCTTGTTCCTTCCCCTCTATGTCATCTCAATTTGCTATTTATAAAGACTCAGATGGAGACACTTACATGAACCTATATGCTAGCATCATTCAATACACAATGAATGCAAATGTCATCTTACTAGGTGATCTTAGTGCCCAAACATGTGCTTTTGAGATCCCTCTCCATGATCGCTTAGAGGATGTGTTTACTATCCAACAAACAAAACCTAAATCAATAGTATTCTAGCAGACATCAAATGACGTCTCATGGCCTCTTACAAGTTATGGCAGGCACCTACTGCAACCAGACGAATCCCATGAGATATTGATTCTTAACAGCCTTCCCTGCTTTATCGAGTCTTGTTTTTTCACCTATCGACCCTACGCAGAAGTAGAAAGCATTCTCAATTATGTCCTATCCAGTCCCACTCGTCTCGCCTTTATGCACCACCGTTTAGTGACCTCCATTGCTTTAGTCGATCATGCTCCTTTATCTTTATCCCATCAGGTTACCACCTCCAATCCTGGACCTCACCCCCCTGACCCACCTCGGACTACCCGTTTCTTTGATCATGGTGATCCCAACATCTTTCCTTCCCATATCCAGCAGAGGCCCTCACCCAAGTCCACTTTCTCAAACATCATTTCAACGAATTGCAAGTACAATTGTCATTATTTTGCCATTTGGGAAGCCACTCTTTAGTATCATCTCTATCATACAAAACCCACCTTGCCCCCTTGAAGACTAGATCTCCTCCTATGAACAAGTGTTATGACAATGATTGCATACTCCTCCATT
>APFE031165987.1:0-32574 GCA_000404065.3 Pinus taeda | reverse complement strand
GACAATCCCAATGTCAAGAGAATTTGTACAAGTGGCTGATATGACTGTCCATGTAACTGCTGTTTATTGCCTCTAAACTGCTCTTTGACTGCTGTAGGTGCTGCGTGTATTAATTGCTGTGCTGAGCTGCCCACGTTAACTGATGTGCTGACCACGAATTGTTGTAGCTTGGCTGTCAACGTTTAAACTGCTGGAGATAACTACTGTAGGACTTCTGGAATTTCCCACGTTAACTGCTGTTTTGCCCACCGTAAACTGCTGAACATGGCTGTCAACGTGAATGCTGCTTATTGCCAACGTAACTATGTATTGGCTGCTGATTGACTTGGCATAAACTGCTGTTCACGTATACATGCTGCCAACGTAACTGCGTGGAGGCTTTGACTGCCAGCGTGTAACTGTTTGACTGCCCACCTGCGTACGTACTTTGCTGTGCCAGCGTGGAGTTTATTTTTTGTGTTGGCTGAGCTACGTATTTTTCGTGGAGCTGAGGTGGGTCCCCTTTCCACCTTAAGACTTTATACTTTCAACCTTTTATAACATTCACATCAAAAATTAAATCATACGATGTGCTTTATGAACCTCAACGTGGGCCCAGTTGACTGTCTTTTGACTTGCTTTGACTACTTTCTTTGACTTGAGTTGAAACTTCATGTGGTGGGCCCCACATTGCTTGCCACATCACCCTTGATCCTCTGCTTAATTTCCATGTCAAAATTTGACTTATTTTGACTTTGAAAAATTTATAAATTTTTCCAATTATTCATTTTTTTGAATTTCTTCTTCATTTTTGCCACTGTCACTTGAAAAATCGCCTTTTGAGGGACTTTGAGTCATTTTTTGACCCCAAAGTGGGCTCTAGGAGAATGCTGGGTGGGCCTCTGAGGATGAATTTTGACTGGTCATACGCCCCAGGCATTCTCCTAATGCCACTTATTTATGCCTTTATACAAAAAATAATTAAAAAATCCCGTTTTGCGGGAAATTTTTAACTATTAAAAAATCCTACCTAGACCTAGCCAAATTCCACGAAACTTTACGTGTGATCTAGTATGGTAATATACATCGACCCTAGACACTAAGATGTGTCAAGGGGCTCAATCTTCAAACCGTCACCTCGGCTTTGGGGTGTGCACGAGTGAAAAAATCCAGAGAATTATCCCCCTCTGAAAAAGAAAGAAAACGAAAGGGATAATTCACCGGATAAAAAAAACACTCCAAGGTGTACTCGTTTGCTGATCGAGTCCCACATCCTAGGCCTGTTACAAATTCAAGAAACATCATACTAGCATCACTTATTACAATTCCCCGTAGGGTGTGGAATTTGGGTACACAGAAGAAAGATGATGAGAAGATAGAAGGAGAGTTAAAAAACTCTGTTGACTGATGACATCTGATGGTACAAGTGTCCTCTGGATCATCCTTGGGCATGGAGTCGTCAAATAATCATCAGGTGCTACTCCAGCAGTCAACACTCCCTATGCTAGGATGACCTCTATTGATCTGGGATCAATGATACTGGTCTAGGCCCAGTGGTAGGAGTTGTACATACTATGACGCTGACTTCGGGTCGGCTGGGACTGGTCTGGGACCAGTGGTACACACTCCGAGACTGACTTTGTGTCAGTGCAGTACTGGTCTGGGACCAGTGAGAGTGGTACATACTATGACACTGACTTCGGGTCGGTTGAGACTGGTCTGGGACCAGTGGTACACTCTCTGAGACTGCGATACTGGTATGGGACCAGTGGTAGGAGTGGTACTTACTATGAAGCTGACTTCGGGTTGGCTGAGACTGGTCTGGGACCAGTAGTATGCACTCTGAGACTGACTTTGAGTCAATGGAGGATGATACTGGTTTAGGACCAGTGGAGTTGTACTCACTATGACGTTGACTTCGGGTTGGTTGAGACTGGTCTGGGACCAGTAGTACATACTCTGAGACTGACTTTGAGTCAGTATGATACATCCTCGATCATTTCTTCCTCTTCATAGTTCAGCGGAGATGAGCAGAGCAGAGCAGAGCCAGCAGCGCAGAGCTAGCAGAGCCGAGTTGAGCAGAGTTGGGCAGAACAGTGCAGGGCATTGATGGCAGAGATAGTACAGTCGGACTTATGGATCAACGGATGGAGTTCTCCCTAGTTGAGAGGGAGTGTTAAATTGGAAACTAGGGCCAAACTCCATGTGGGTCGGCTTATTTATGGCAGCTGATATTTTTATTGGATCCCTCTCGTCGAGAGGTGTAGGATTGATCCAAAGATCATCCGATTCCGATAAGTATTTATGGAGATATGAATTTATTTTGTTTATATAATTATTGTCAAGCCGACCAGCGCTTATGTAGGCTCTAGAAGCCCAACCAACGTGTCTATTCATCAACCTCGTTTTGGTATAAATAGATGAGGATTTGTTATCATTTTGGATTTGTATTCTTGGTGTGATCTCCTCTACATGTCTTTGGGTTTTGAGGAGAGACACTAAGAATATACGCTGGCCCTAATCTACAGCCACGTGATGCCCTAGCATGCTGTAAACCACAGGCTTATATGGAAATATAATACGCTATCCAGAAGTCTTATTCACAGGCCCTAATCTACGTAGTCAAGGAGGCTCCCATATACGCATATCAAGGAGACTTATATGCTGTTCATAATGGAGACAAATACGCAGATCAGGAAGACTTATATGCTATTCATAATGGAGACAAATACGCAGATCAGGAAGACTTATATGTTGTCTTTAGACACTGTTCATAATGGATATTATACACTGGTCATTATGATTGCTATACGCTGTTCTTATACGCTGTTTTGGAAGTCATTTATATGCAGGGCAGAGAGACTCCCTACATGCAGTAACAGTCATATGGAACAGCCTCGGTCATAACCGCAGACACGAGGAGATGAAGCCGCAGTCATGAAAAGAGGAGCTGCAGGGTTTGACTGCACCTGGTTTGGGTTTTAGGTGCAGTCACAACCTCGATGCATGGAGCAATGAATAAGTTCTCCACAACAAAGTCTGGGTACACTTAAGATCTGAAGGTAGTATCCACAGCAAAGTCTGAGCATGACAATCTCGGCATTCCTGTGAATGAATCTGCCTGGACATATATATTTGCTATCTCAGACATACATGTATTCTCTGCCTAGATGGAAAGTAGATCTCGGTGGATCTACTTCATAAGCAGTCAATGTGATTCAGAACTCTTACTGTCCTCACTGTCTCAGCCTAATGGAGATCACAGTGATCCTGAAAGTGCTATCTCAATATCAACATATAGATATACTATAATTACGATGAAGAGAATTTCGGTGATGATTGTGTCTATTGCAGTCCTAACATAATAAATTACAGCAGGATAAGATCATGGTCACTCTTACCATCCTCATTGGCTGGGTCTAATGAAGATCATAGTAATCCTGTAGTTGCTCAGCATTGATGTGATCACATTGGAGAGTATTTAAGTGATGACTATGTCTACTACATTCTAAGCATAATCTTCAGTGATAAAATGGCATACCTGTAGCAGCCCTATCACAATGAACAACAGCGATAGAATGCCATCTGTTAAGGCAACATCATGATGATAATGCACATTAGTAATGGGCAGCATGGTGTTGTATGAGATCATGGACAACATGATGCATGGGCAGCACAGTGATCATGAGCAGCATGATGATGCTGGATGCAGCATGATGGTGCTACACTGTAAGGTACAGAAAATGGACGAGATGCAGAATGATGATAGGTGAAGGAGTCACCTTGAGAATCAGTTGAAGCAGAATGTCTTCAACTGATCTCATCATTATACGAAATGATCTATGCTAGATCTAGATAAGTCAAAGTGTTGACTTCTGCTGTAAATGTACTCTCTCTCTCTTTCTCTGCTGAACTTTGAAGATAAAAGAAGATTTGATCAAAGGGTTTCCCCACACATTGTGGGGTTTGTCCCTGGCTCGCGCCATATCTTGTGTCCTCTTGTCTTGGCTTGTCTTCTGCGTTTTGTATTTATGTTCTATCTGCAGTTTATCGTAATGCTGATGTGATTGCTAACTGTGAAAATTTAAATAAATTGCTCTAGCATAGAACATACCTAAAATTAACAAACAACGATAACAATAATCAAAGAAGAGATATAAAATACTTATCTTTTGAGGATTATAGGGAAATGTCTGCTACTTATTGATCTTAGCTTCCCAACATCTATTTTGCAACTTAATCATCCTCGTCCTTATCATTAGCATGATGTCATTCCCTCCTTGCTAGGGTTAGCGTTTCTTCTTTCAATAGAAATGTCAACCTCCAATACTTGAGATCTAGTTCTAGGGTTTTTCTTCCTTTTATGGAAAATGTCTAGCTAGGGTTCTATCTTCAAACCCTAGGTTTTCATTGAGATTAATCTAGGGTCTACAAACCCTAACCTTTTAGAACTCCTTTTGAAAGATTAACAATATTTGTAATGTGCCAATTTTCCTTTCCATATCTCGCCAAACAATCATGGATATACTAGACTTATTAAGGATCTCAATAAATGTGAGATATCTTTCTAAGGAGAGCATACTACTTTGCAAATGTATCTTCAATTGATCATTTAGTTTTGACTTCTTCAACCTAAGAGTTTATTAAGTTCTGCAAATGACTCATCTTTTGGGTTTATCAAAATTGAAAAGAGAACTCGACCTCTTTGTCATATTGAAAGCATGCTAGTGACAATAATCTTTTATCTTGAGCTGCAAAGAATAAGTTTTTGGATTATGTGCCCATAAAATATCTTATGCAACGCATCTTTCCTAGAGTCCTGCTCCTAAACATATTCAGAAATTAACAAGCAAATACATAGGACTTTAAGGGACTTATATATATATTTATATATATATATTATATCACTTCAGATTGTTAAATACTCTTGGCACATGTACAGGAATTTCGCATGGTTCATTCCTTATGTTTGTGCAATTACCCAATATATATAATCTGAGAGAAGACTTTCTTCAAGCCTTGTTACACTGACATTGCACCATGTGTTATTCAATGTAGTTATACTTATCAGTGTGCAACATATCACTACTTATCACTATGCAACATGTCATTGAGTATATAACATCGTAGACTTGCATCTTCAGTGCTTTGTTGAACTCATAAATGTTGGAGGTATTTGTCATTGATGTCAAAGGGTGAATGGGCCAGTAATTTCTTGACGATTTGCATGCACGTTTTAGCGAATTTGATTACAAGGACCTCCTAGAGTGATAGTCCTTGTCATACCATTTCGTTTGATAGATGGCACATTTTGTGGGGCCTTCTGGTTGGAAAGATATTGATTTTTAAAAATTGATGCCCCAATCAATGCTTTTCGCATTAGCACATTTACCCCAAGGGTTTTTGGCCCTAACATTCATTTCTACCCTAAAAGGAAGGTCAAAATTCATAAATTAAGAAGCCTAAATTCACCGGTTCAGATCTGCCTTGAAAGGAGATTACAAGAAAGAAAAAATTGATTTTTAAGTGTCCTCCTTGTATAGGTCGGCTTGATAAAAGTTCAGGTTGGCTCCAAGAACAATCATGTCCATTTAGAAGTCGACCGAATTTGTGTGACGAAACTAGTATAAATACATGAGCTCTCTCCCCAATTGACCTACAACTTGTCTTAGGAAGTAAGAGACAGGTTAGGGTCTTTAGAAGGAGACTTAGTGGTTCATACCTCATGAACTTTAAAAGAAGTTGGAGGTGAAAGTATTTTGTTTTTGGTTTTTATGACTCTTGGGATATGGTTTTGGTGATTTTTGATCTGCATTTGAAAGTCTATCATTGGAGTTGAACTTGGTCACTTTGTTGCACTAATCACAAGAGTAGATCTTAGTTTGTTATTGGAGGAATTTTGGCTTCGTTACAACTCTAATTTTGGTCTCTTGAGGACAGGCCTTGGTCCCTGCATCTCGACCCTTTTAGACTCGGCCTTGTAATTCACATATGAAATTTTCATCCCTTTACATGATACTTGGCCTTGCAATTCACATCCGAAATCTTCAACGCTATACCTCAGACATAACCTTGCAACTAGGCCTATCCACCTGAGATTCTCGGTCTTGTACCTTAGGTTATTGCAGATATGCCTAAAGCTATATTGAAGCTGTTTTGGTCAATCTTGAAGACCATTTTTAAAGCTAAGTTTGAGAGTTGTTCTAGAAGATTGTTGTAGACATCCTTGGAGTTGGTTTTTGATATGTTTTGAGGAATTCTTGAGGAGCAGTCTTGAAGTCTTCTTGATCAGACTTTGAAGCATCCTTGAAGAAGTTTCTAAAGTGTCCTTAGAGTGACTCTATAGTAGCCTTTTTGGAAGCATTTCTGAAGACTTCTGGAGAAGCCTTTTTGGAGTACACTTGAAGACACTTTAGAGCAGATTTTGGAAACCCTTTTTGGAGGAGCTTTTAATGTTATGAAAATAATATAAATTATATACATAATAATAATCATAAATGATGACTAAATTAAACAATAATTAGAATAGAAGAGGTTGTCTCTAAGGACATGACCATTCATGAAGGGGCACCTGTGAAAATTTGGATGCCCAAATTCCTACTGCAGCAACTGATTACGTTCCTCCTATTATTTGTTAATTACTAAACCAAATTATTTACTGTTTCCTACAGTAAACATTGAAATAGATACACTGCAACCTTCACCATTTAAATAAAATACAGGAACAAGAAACTGAACAAGAAAGAAATACAACACGTCTACACAGTTATTTGTGGACAAATGTCCCTGGAGAAACCCAATGTGGGAAAACCGGTGCAACAGCTTTGAGGGTTTTATTATTATGCAGTAGTAATTTCTGAATACAATCTCTGGATGCCTTCCCAACAATCTAGTTAGAGAGAATATCACTGGCAGAGAGATAAGTGAGGTTACCTCACACTGTCATTGGAAATCTTGGTTGATCCACAACCACTGAATGAACTGCCCTTGGCTGCCTCTGCGCTGCCTTTGTGCAGTCACTACATCAACCCAGTGTCACACCCTCTGGGTACAATGTCACCACTTCAGCTGATCGATTTGCTGCCCAGGAACTTAGATTTGCACCTCCCGGTCTCACACCTTGGCATTTGGCTTCTGCAATCGATTCCTTCAGCAAATTTTTGGATTCCTTCTTGGCTTCTGGGTTGTCTCTGCATAGCCCTGCATGGCTCTACGTCAGCCTCTCTCGGTGTGCGCTGCCTATGCTGGATCTCTCTCTCTCTCTTTTTTATTGAATATTCTCCGTCCGGGATAGATTTCACTTTGGATACTATCTCTGCCCCTCACTGCTAAAGATCACTATCGAAAATCTCTCCGACAACTACTTTGCTTTAGAAAATCGAACTTCTAATCTCCCCTCTATGTGTTCTCCAAGTGCCGCTCAAGCCTTTTCTTATTTCTTTCTATTGGACAACCAACGACCTAGATTAACTTCTAATCAATGGCTTAGATCATTTCGGCTAGATCCTCGTCTTCTTCTAGAAGTTACACCCATAGTTTAGATTAATACCTATTAATTATTTTAATTTCCCATTAAAAGTAATTAATTTTTTTAATAAAACTGTCTCCGGGTGGAATTTCCCAAAACGATTTCTGGGTATGGGAGAATGCATGTGTCTAAGCCTCCCTGCAAATTTTGAGACTTAGAGCACGTCTGATGCTATCAGAAATCAACATCACCTGCCTAGGCATATGAGCCAGCCTCATTTGTAACAATCTCATATCAATTCTTTCATACATTACTCAATATATATTCTTATCTTGCAATGGATGTCTTATATTCCAGTTATTTTGGACTACTTAACTAGTATACGAATTTTGTTTGTTACATTGGTATTAGAGATATTTGACCCTTTGGTTGCTCAACAACTGCAATTGAAGCTTTTAGCCACAAAAAGTGTATTTGGAGGTTCTCCATTTTGTGGCCAAGCCTTTGCCCATTAGAAAAGAAAGATATACATTATTTCAATATATTATATATATATAAGAATAAAAAAAGCCATATATTAAAAAAGGGGAAAAATATACAATATATTAAAATAATTGAAAGGTTGTCAATTATATATATATATTATATATATATATATATTTATATAAATATAATATATAGATTATATATATTATAAGAGGTTTTTATAAAAAGTATATATAGAAAAAACAAAAATAAAAGAGAAAAAAATTGCAATTGTAGTAGTTGCATCTACATCCATACATACCGCATGTGGTTGCATTGACACTAGCCACACGTAGCCAATCTAGCCATCACCACCTGGCCACCCGCAACTATCGTCGTACACCGCTGCTACATTGCACCAAATTCAACCCTATAACCCATTCGTATGAGTCCTTTTGTATAGCCGTCATCCATATAGATTTTGCTTTGATCTGTACAATCTGCAGTCATTCGTACCCTATCTCCAATCCATCTTGGAGCCGCCATTATAATTGTGAATTGCTGCATCCTATACAATCATCGTTTTTTGGTCTGTAGAAACTTCGTTCACCCTTTTTTTCTAATTCATGTACAAATCGACATATATGTCTTAACCGTTGTGAATTTTTCTATACTAAAAAATTAATTGCAATTCTGCCTCATCCATATGAATTGGTGAAATCATCCATACAATATTGTTTGATTCAAGCCACAATACTAGCTGCTTATTTATTTCGGAATACTTGTGATAATTGGGGAATAACATATCGGTCACACCAATAGCCATAACCTTATCAACAAATTTATTAAAGAGGATTAAATATTATTACTAGTGTTGTGAAAATCGCGATTTAATGAAAAAATCACGATTTTTTCGTTTCGCCGATCAAATCACAATTTTTATACGAAAAATCGCCTAATTTTTTTTTTTGACGATTTTTATTGAAAAATTCGCGATTTAAAAAAAAAAATCGTGGTGGGTCGGGGCAGCACGATTTTATAAGTTTTTTTTGGTTTTTCAATTGCTCATTTGAAAGAAACAAATAATTTGTGAGTGGGGCAGCTTAATGATCAAGTCTAGGCCCTAGTATGGATATGCTATTCATGGTAATGTTAAATTCTTAAAATAAAAGTGACATTCTCCTTAATCTTCATTTTCATCCTTTTACTTAAATTTTTAGCATTTTTTTTTTTTGACGAAATCGGGTACTGATATATTATAAAACTTTCAGGAGCAAAGTCCTATTACATAAGTATGGCAAACCAAGGCATTGGATCCAAAACGGGTTCACAGACCCTTGATCCTCATTGCTACATAAACGGTAACTGAAGTAAAAGAGATAACGGCCATATTGCCGAATAAAAGAGCCTGCCAACCAACAAAATTGACAAGTCATAAGTCCTAAGGGTACTGCTGGTTCACTGAGTCATCCGGGAGGGATTCCTTCCTTGCGCTGGCTCTGGTTGAAGCTTCCGCTTGCATACTTTGGGTAAGAGTCCTGATGTGAGCAATAGCTTCTTCGAGATGGGTGCATCTGTCTTTCAGGGCCTCGATCTCAGCTTTTTGTTTTTCCAACTTCTTCCTCTTTGATTTGCTGTCCGCTTGATAGTCATCTTTGAGGTCGTTGAATCTCTTGATGAAACGAGCTATCATGAATGTGTGTGCTTTGCACAGAGTACACTCACTGTTCGTGATAACGTTTTCAAGAGGATTGGTGGGAGGCTCCGGGGCTCCTTGCTGTTCCTGTTGATCTGCCATTTTTCCGAACTGTAAGGGAAGACCAGATAGCTAAAGCTGCAGATGAGAGCGGAGACTGTGTATGAAAATGAAGGAAAAGGAGAGGGCGAACTAAGAGAGGGAGTGATGAATTGAGATGCGTAGGGGATGAAACAGAATGGAGGGGGAGCAACAGAAGATAGAGGGAGTGGAGGAACGAATGAGGGAACACTGAGACAGCACAGCCAGAAACCAGTTAGAGGTTAAAAGAGCCTTATAAATAAAAAAGCCTGCGATTACCACTGATAAGAGGGGAGATCCAAGCTCCTGGAGACCGCGCGCAGCTTCCTGAGGAGTTCTGGACTGAGAGGAGACATGCGCCTGAACCTTCGAATCGCTGAGGAGGTTGATTAAAGAGAGGGTCATGCTGCAATAAATAGGGGAAGGGAGGCAGCTAGAAAGGGAGATCCAGAGCGGGGAGATTCTGATCAAATGATCACTGATAATCCAGAGGGAGATCTTGCTGTGTGCGATGGTGATTTTGGGTTGATGGCTGGCAGGACCAAGCCTGAAGGAGGCGACTGAGATTAGAGGGGTCACGAGATCGGGATTTAGGGAGGTGACATGGTCTGAGGTGGAGGGGAGGATCTGAGAGAGAAGGGACAGATTTACGCAGTCGAGGAGATTTGTCTGATAGAAAGGAGATATGGGGATGTGCAGAGTTCGAGAGGGATGATGACTGAGATGGCTCAGAGTCTGATACGATGGGATGGGATAAGAATCTTTATGGTATTGCTCTGTCATAGAAGGATTCATTTTCCTTAACTTGGCCAACTTGCCTACTCACTGCCTTGTTGGCTTGCTCATCTGCTTCTTTGTTGCTGCTCCTTAGCACATGTTTAAAAGTGGTACCTTCAATGTCTCTTAAGTTATCAATGATCCTAGACTTAATATTGTTCAAGGCAATTTGTTTGAAATCCTTCCCCGAGGTCATAGCTGCTATAATGATAGCTGAATCCCCCATTATGAGCGGATATTGAAGGCCAAGTCTTCTGAGAATGGAGGTTCCTAGAAGGAGGCTATAAGCCTCGGCTTTATTATTGGACATTATGCCCAATCCCCATTCGTAAGTCACCAGAATCTTGCCTTGTTGGTCTTTGATAACTCCCCCAGCACCTGCCTGTCCCGGATTATTTTTTGAGGCACCATCGAATTGGAGGGAGGGCCTCTTTTGGTTTTGAATCCATCCTCTGATTTCTTCATCTGAGCCTCTTAATTTCCAATCAATCTTTTTCTGACCTGTGCTTATTGTTTTGTGGCTCCTTGATTCATAGTTGAATTTGGCTATCCATTCCATTTCCCTTGGGTTCCATGTTTCTTGGTCTGATTGGACTATTCCATTAGCACTGAGAGTTTCAGAGATGAGGGCGATTGATTTTGCAAGGATGCAGGGGATACTAGGCTTCTTGTTGTTGAAGATACATTTGTTTCGGGCAATCCAGATTTGCCAACAAAGGTTTGGAGGAATGCTGTTCCACAATCTTTTGGCCAGGGTTTTGTTTTTCTTGGGGTAGGGATAGCTGTTCCCCCAGTTTTTTTGCAGGAGGGTGATCTAATTGGGCAGTTCTCCTATGAATAAAGGGTTGGTTATAAGCTTCCAACAATTTCGGGCAAAGGTGCATTCAAGGAAGAGATGGTTACTGCTTTCTTTCGCTGCTCTACACAGGCGGCATATTGAGGGGCCTAGGATGCCTTTCTTCCTTAAATTTTCCGCTGTAAGGATTTTGCTTTTCAGAAGGGTCCAGTTAAAAAACTTGATCTTTGGAAGGCATTCAGGGTTCTAGGCTACTTTGTGAAGAGGCCAATTGTTGATGGCTGAGGCGTTTTGGAGGATTTTATACCCTTCTTTGATAGTGTAGCTTCCACCATTGGGGTCCCACACATATTTATCCTCGGACAGTCTGTTGAGTGGAGCTGATCCTGTGAGAGAAAGCTTGAGATCAGCCCACTGATCTCTGAGATTGAAGGGGAGGGGGAGGTGTTTCCAACCCAGCCACCTATTTTGCTCCCATAAGGAAATGTCATAAAGGGACTTTAACTTTTTTGCTTCCATCCACAAATGTAGAGGTCTGAGATTTGGGAGAGCTTCCCTTGCTTCTGTGCCCATTATGCGTTCAGTCCATATGTTAATGCCACTTCCATTGCCCGGAGCTCTTGAAATGTAACCTTTGAGAAGCAGAAGAGTTTCTTTTATAAGTTTCCAAACTGGTGTACACTGTCTGTCAGCAATTGGATCCACTAGAATGTTGGAGTTGGGCCCATTCAAGTATTTTCGCTTGATTGCTTCAGTCCACCATGCGCCTTTTTCACTGAGAATTCTCCAAATTAGCTTAAATCGCATGGCCATATTAGCTAATCTTGGAATTCTGATTCCTATCCCTCCTTTTTCAAATGGTAAGATTACCTGGTCCCATTTAACAAGGCTGAACTTTTTGGAGTCCTGCCTTCCTCCTTGCCACAAGAAGCTTCTGAGAATTAATTCCATGTGTTTATGAATGCTGGCCAGGGCGAGAGTGATGGCAAACTGATATATGGGAAGAGCTGAAAGGATGGATTTTATTAGAGTTGTTCTTCCAGCTAGGTTGAGCCATGACATCCCCCAATTTTGTAGTTTGCCTCTCAGCTTCTCGATTACTTTCACCCAGATTTCGGTTTTGACTGAATCCTTGGCTAAAGGTAATCCCAAGTACATGAAATGACTCCAATTCCTTTGAGCAGGGATGTCCAAGATTATGGAAATTCTCTGAATGATGTGCCTGGGGACGTTCCAGGTATAAATCATGCACTTATTATTGTTGAGCTTTCCTCCAGACACTTGGAGAAAGAGGTCTAATGTTTTCTTAAGCCTTCTTGCCATGAGACTGGAAGCTCCTCCTATTAGGAGGGTGTCATCCGCGAAGAGGGAGTGGTTTATCTCCTTGGTTCCATGCGCTATGCTGATGCCTGTAATTTCTTTTTGCCTGCGCAAATTTTCCAGGTGTATGCTTAGTGTTTCGGCCATAATGATGTAGAGAAATGGGGAGAGAGGGCAGCCTTGTCTCAGCCCCCTCGAGCTTCTGAAAAAATTGCTTGGTCTGCTGTTGATGAGTGGGGCTGTCCAAGGTAAGGATATGCACTCCATGATCCTCCTGATGAAGATGCTGGAGACCCCGAATTTCTCAAGGACCGCCTTAAGGAATTGATGATTGACTCTATCAAACGCATTGGCCATGTCTAGTTTGATAATCATCCCCTTTTCCTTTCTATTGATACTGCTGTGAATTGCCTCTTGGATGAGGATCACGTTGTCCGTGATGTGTCTTTTGGGAACGAAGCCTCCTTGGTTCTCAGAAATGAGGGAGGGGAGGAGCTTTTTAATCCTGTTGGCTAGGATTTTGGTGATGATCTTATAGGAGACATTGCACAGGGAGATTGGCCGGAATCGATCGAAGGATTGAGGATTGGGATCCTTGGGGATAAGGGCTAAATGGGAGGATTTGATGCTGTTCCCCATTTTTCTCTTAGAGAAGAAATTCTTTACCATTCTTACGAAGTCTTTCTTGATGGTTTCCCAATGAGTTCTGTAGAATGCCACTGTGAATCCATCTGGGCCTAGAGCCTTGTCCTGTGCCATACTGAAGATTGACCACTCTATTTCCTCTATTGTGACCCCTTTGTCCAGCTTCTTGTTTTGGTCAGCTGTTATTTTATTTTCAATTGGGCTGAGAAAATCCTCACAATCGATGGGCTGAGGGTCTGCGGTAAGGAGGGCGCTGAAGTGGTTGAACGCAGCCTCTTTAATTTCCTCTTGGTCTCTTAGTTCTCTTCCCTCTATCATTATTCTCTCTATGTGATTCGTTGCACGCCTGAGTTTTAGGCTGTTGTGAAGAAAAGAAGTGTTTTTGTCGCCGGCTTTGAGCCAGAGGCAGCGAGACTTTTGTCTCTGCTCTTCCTCTTCCTTCTTGTTCTGTTTGTACAGGTCCCCGTACATCTCATTCTCTTTGGCCTGGTCTTCTTTTGTATACTGGGTGCGCTCCTTGTCCTGATTCCACTGTTCCAGCTTTGTTTGGAGATCAACTCTTTTTTTAGATTCCTCTGCAGCGTGGTTTCTTGCCCATCGTTTGATGACAGTCTTGAGGGATTTGAGCTTGGTTTCCCATATGAAGTGGGGAGAGCCAATAACTTCTTTTGCCCATTGTTCCTTGACCAAGTTTCGGAATTCCTCTTTGCTGTCCCAGGCCTTATTGTATTTAAAGGGAAGAGGCCCCATGTTTTTTCCTTTGTCTAAAATCAGTGCCACTGGTTTGTGGTCTGAGATATAGCCCAGGATGATTTTGCTTTGTATATTTGAGAATCTGGCCACTGTTCTTTCTTGTACAAGAATTCGGTCGAGTCTCTCCTTTATATTGTTGTTGCCGATTCTTTTGTTGCTCCAAGTGAATCTCCCGTTGTGCGGAGGGATATCCACTAGGTTATGAGTTTGAATTATTGCTTCAAGAGAGTCTCTTGATGGGTCAGCATAGAAGTTTCCTCCCAATTTCTCATCTGCATTCCTTATGAGGTTTAGGTCCCCTCCAAGGAAAATATTCCTTCCCTGAGCTGTCATGAGATCTGATGTTATTGTATCCCAGCAAGAAGCTTTATCCCTGTAATGGTTGGGGGCGTAAATGTTGCAAATGGTATATTCCTCTTTTGTGGCTTTGTCTCGGATGTCTGTTCTTACCCACCAGCTGTAAGCCTTTTGCTCTTTGAGTTCCCATTTGTTTTTGTCCCATAGTGTTCCTATGCCTCCTGAGGCGCCTGCTGCGCTTGTTGCTACACCTGCATATCTTTTGCTTTTTTTATGTGATTTTGGAATTCTTGTTCCGTGATTTTGGTCTCTAGTAGTAGGAGAAGGTCTGGTTGTTCAGATTTGAGGAGGTCCCAGACTGCATTTGTTTTTAGGGAGGAGCCCATCCCCCTACAATTCCAGGAGACCAAAATCATCATTTACCTTGTTTGGTGTAAGCCCCGCTTTTCTCTTTCATTTTTTCTCCGCTTCCTTTTGTTTTTTCTAGGAATGTATCCATTGGTTGCTGCGTTCCTGTGGCCATTTCTTTTGTTGCGTTTTCATCTCTAATTTCTTTATTAGACTTTCTACCAACTTTCCTGGGGGGATCTATGGAGAGGTTGTTTTCCTTTGATTTATTTCGGGTTAAGATTCTCTCCATTGTTGGGGGGGGGAGGACTGGGGAATGGAGATAGGGGAGGAGATGATGATGGCGGTACCTCTGAGGGAAGGAGGGGGGGATGGAGGGTCCTCTACAAATAGGGTTTCAAAGGGGTTGGAGGAGAAGGGGAAGGAGGGAATAGGGCCAGAGGGTTGAGAAGGAAGGGGGGGGGTTTCTGGGGGGACTTTAGAGTTTGGACCATGAGGGGGGTTTGGTTTTTTCTTTTTTTACTTGCTCCCAAGCTCCCTCGGAGGTTTCGGTGTTGCCTTCAGGAACATGAGTTTTAGATTTTCTACATTTATTAGCGAAATGCCCATATTCATGACATACCTTGCACTTGAAGGGAAGCTGCTCATAGTCCACTTGCTGGATGTGCGTCCACTGGTCGACTTTGAGTTTGATTGCTTCCGGAAGTCCTTTCCCCATATCTACTTCCACGCAGATTCTCGCGCATGCATGCACGTTTTCCTTTGGTTCAGATCTGTCTATGTATTTTCCGACTGCGTTGCCTATAGCTTTGACAGATTCATCCCCCTAGCAGTGAAGCGGCAAGTGGGGTAGGCGAACCCAGACAGGGACCGCGTTGGGAACGTCCATTTCTGGGTCGAAATCTGGAGTCCATCTGTTTAAGTAAAGGCCCCGGGAATCCATGAAATAGGGGCCGTTCCTGAAGATCAGGTTCCTATCTTCCATTGATTCAAAGAGAGGTATAAAATCCTCTGCCACAAAACCGGATTGCTATTTTCCCTTGCACCATCGAGTTCCAGTTTCGCTCGACCCATTGCTGGACAGATCTTGGTGAGGGCCACAGTCCCGTGAACTGTCCGACCATGCCTCTTTCTGCTAACGAGATTGCTGCTCTCCTCGGAAGGGACGGAGGGAGAGATACTTCTAGTATTTCATCTAACTTCTTGATAAACTTGGAAGCTGTTGGTCGTATTTTCCCTGCCGCGCTCTCGGGAATGAGGGAGGCAAAGATTTTCTCATGGTCTTTTGGATCCTAAGGCGGGGGATCCATTTCCGCCATTGAGAGGTCAGATCTGAGGAGGGATCGCACGAGGGCAGCCGGGGGGAGACCTCGAAGCAGGGAGAGGGAAAAAGGCCCGAGAGCTTAGAAGGGGAGGACAGCAGAGGGAGGGCGCAGCCCAGCAGCAGCACTGCCAGGCGCAAGAGCGCAGAGGCGGAGTCAGAAGCCTAGGGCGCGCGCAGGTCGCCAGTCCGCCATCGAGCAGCCATCCTACCAGTCATTCACTTAAATTTTTAACATTACCATAAAATGACTCAGGATGTTTGAGAGTGGTTCCAGCCTCATTGGATTTCGTATGGAGAAAGTAGAATTTTAGATTTCATTTAAAATCCAGCAGACTTATCAGTTTTTCAGGATTTCAGGATTGGAAGATTGTAATGTTTCCAGGTGACACCACCTGCCCAGGCTACCCCTGCCACCAGTAGAGGACGTGGTCGACCTCCTATAGCTCCTACTTCTAGTTCTTCAGCTTCTAGAGCACATTAGACTCCACTGCCATCTCCACCAGCATAGGCACCAGCATCTACATCTAGGGGGAAAGGGAAAGCTGTGGCATTTTCTTGCAAGAGGGGCAGAGGAAATCAATAGGATTAGACTTTCATTTTATTGTATATGACATTATGACATGATGAGATACATTATCATATTTTTTGTTGATATTTTGAGGCTGAGTTGGGACTCAGGAGTCAGGACTTACTATTTAGGACATGATTCAATGTTATGTGTGATTTTAGCGCTAGAAATGATATTAAACATCTTATATATTAGTTTTTTTTTTTATCATATTTATGTGTCAATGTATTTATTTTATGTTGTAGATGGTTTAGATATCAAAAAAATTGAAAAAAAATGAAAAAAAATGAATATTTTTGTACCAAATGATTTTTTCTTGATTTTTTCCGATTTTTTCCGATTTGTTCCCCGTGCCGATTTAATCCCGATCGCGATTTTCACAACATTGATTATTACATGGTGGTAAAAGGTTCATAAAAACAGTTTTATAAGCCACTTTATATGCTTAACAATATTAAATTATAAAAGTCAAATAATTTAGGCTATAAGAGTTCTTCAACATTAAAAAGAAAATATAATACTTTTATATGTCAAAGGCACATATAAAAAGTGTTATTATAATAAAGGGTATTTGGGGCTCATAAAGGGGTTATAAAACGAATTACTCTTAAAGTTTTTGAGGTATTTAAAAGAAAAGACCTAACACATAGAGGTGTTCAAAGTCCATCTAATACTTTATCATATTTTTGAGAAGTGGTTTTCTCATACAAAAAAATAAACTCCTTGATTAAAGTATTGTTTGACGAAATTATCAATGAACGCAAAAAGGGTGTCAAACTTTGAAGAAAAAGGAATGTATTATAATCCAGAAACGAAAGAAGGAAGATTCTCCCACAAGGGTCATCCAATTGCATATTTTAGATAATTTAAATTAAAGGGAAGTATTCGAGGAAAAATGATTAATGTCATTATTAACATGAATGGCAAAGAAAATTACATCAATATTAATTTGGCAAATCAACTATAAATTCAAGAGCCAATATTGTTGAAAAAGAAAATATTTTTGGTGAAAAACAGTGAATTTAATGATTTACAAGTGACAGTTAATCATTATGAATATATATCTCAATTCAATGTCGTATCTATGTATAACAAAGAGATTGACATAATTTTCGGTCTATCTTGGTTTAATGAACTGGGTACGTTTGTGTTAAACATAGAGAAATTTTTTGTGATGTTTCCTTTTAAGAAGAAGATGATCACATTCCGAGACATGACATTGAAGTCATAATCGATAATGCCTTCATCGGAAGAGTTTAAGGATATTTCGAAACTGATACTTCAAAAGAATCAAGAAACAATATCAAAGACGCAGAAGGAGCTTGAAGAAGTCATGTCCAATAAAAACGAAGAAAATTCTCGTTTGAAGGATCATAGTCAAAAACTACTTGCACAAGTTAGAAAGTGTAAAACTACGAAGCACAAATTAGAACAAAAAAGGAAAGTTCCGAGAAAAAATTGCGCTTCAAAAACTTTAATCAAAAGTTATTAGAACAAAATAGAGATTTAAAAAATGAAACAATTGAGTGTTGAAAAGAAGTTGAATCAGGAGTTGAAGAATCTTCACGTTTAAAAAATCATAACCAAAATTTGCTTACTTAGATTAAGAAAATTAAGGATGCTCAGGAATCATTGAAAAATAAATTAGAAGAATCTATCACGAAATAAGTATCGAGGTCTTCAAACGTAATAGTCCAAGTTGACGAAAAAGGAACGTATACCAATCCAGTCAATATCACAATTCATGAAGATGACAAATCAGTTGATGTAAAAACATATTCAGATGTTGCAGTCAGACAATGAAAAATCCAAGTGAAAATTCTGTAACCAACTCAACAACATCAGTACTTGAAGTAAATCAGTGATTTCCACAAGCTTCAAAAGGCAAAATTAAATCACAAGAACTCCTTTTCGACCCTCGAATCACAAGAGTAAACATCTCAATTATTTTTCTTATTTGTATCACTTAAAATAGAAACAACAAACTTATGTTTTGAAGTGTTTGCACAATCACGCCTTATGATAAAAAATTATCCTAGCTATCAAATAATTGCAAAGGTCCACAGAAGATTGATTTAGGTTGGTTAGATCCCTTCTCAGTTTGACAATTTTGTTTATCACTTACAAGATCCTATCATCTTGTATCATCGAAGCTAACAACTCGAAGAACTCCGAAAAATGCGAATAGATTACAAGAAAAGGAAATAGATGGCAAGTCTTATTCGCAATAAGCTTTGAGGACAACACTTTCTAAAGAGGAAGGCACTGTTATGAATAAAAATATATAAAAAACAATATATATTATATAAATAATAATAATCATATATAATGAATAAATTAAAGAATAATTAATAGAAGAGGCATGTCTCTAAGGACATGACCATTCATGAAGGGGCACTTGACTAGGTATATAAACAAGCCTCATTTGTAACAATCTCATATCACATCTTTCATAGGTGTCATTGAGTTGGAGACAGTTGAATGGATCTGCGGAGTGGAGAACTTTGGATTGTTGAACCTGTTGTGGGTGCCCCGCTATCACAACACTAATATTAACACCACCTATGTGCGGTAGTTACTTACTCTGGTGCATGATGGGTGCTTATGGCTTGACGCGCTTATACCCATCACGAACATGCTCATCCATAGGATCACGCACTTGCCACATGAGGGTTTGAATCTTGCCAAAGAGTTTGATGGAAAAGCAAGAGAAAGAGACTTGGTGGAGAAAATGAAAAAGGAGTTTGAACTTGTGAAGAAGTGGCACAACTATTTTATCACATCCATCAACGATCCCGCGTGGACAAGGTTCCGACGCCTGTGGTATCGTTAGCTGCACAATGCGCGAAGGGTGTGCAATTTAACTGGTCTCGGGACTTATGCAATGAATTCCTCGCGAATTGTCGCGAGGTCCAAGATGAGAGCAAGCCCTTCCACTATGCGTGGTTGCTGCTCTCCATTGTGCTGGTCGCATGGGATCTACTAGAGGACAGCCAGTTTCCTTTGTTGAAGGAAGGTTTGCTGGAGGCTGCGCAGTTCACCTCCCTCTAGGCCACAAAGGATCTTGTGCGGGTCATAGAAACTAAGGTCTTTTGGGTGCTAATGGAAGCGAGCTTCCGCATGGCCATCAACCAATGCCCAAGGTTGTCCCCGACTCTGTATGAACAGTTGTCCGCATAAGCCGTGTTCAAGGCAGATTTCCACTGTGTCTACATTTAGGCGCGGAAAGAACCACAATAGAAGTGGTTTGATCTATCGTATTTGGTCGTCGAGGATGCCATCCAGGAGGTCATCAAGCGCTGGCCAACAGAATGGTGTGCCCTATCAGACTTGGATGCAGGTACCAACAAGGGCGCGGGGAGCTTAGCTAAAAAGAAAAGGAAGGATGTAGCAAAACAGGCGGCGCAAAAGTTGGCTGCGTAGTGGAAGAAGGAAGCCAAAGAGAAGGCTCGAATGGAAAAGGAGCGTGCTGCAAAGGAGCAGGAGGAGCAAGAACAACACGACTCCGAGCAAAGTGGCAAATCTCCTGCGCCTGAAACTAAAGAGGAAGAGCACTGTGAGTAGGGCGGTGGAGGAGATGAGGGGCAAAGCACCCCCCATTTCGACTAAGGAAGTGCAGAGAACAATAGCAGGAGGGTTCCCGCAAAAACCAAAAATTAGACAAAACGCAGGTGGATCCCTTAACCTTGACAGAGGGCGATCTCGATGAGATCAGTGACAATGTGCACGATACTACAACTGAATTGTTGCAACAATTTGAGCAAGAATACATCCACTCGCTGGGAAGCGTCCAAAAGGATTTGCACGAACACAAACGGGCGCAGGTCAAGTGAGCACGACACAAACAAGCCTGGCACCGGGGACAAGTCAGGCTGCAGAATTGGTACAGAAAGCGGACCTTAGATCAATTGCGCTACCGGAAAGGTCTCTACGCAAGGAATTGGTTGATGATCGAGTTATTTTGAGCACCCTTAAGGACATCGCGCTAAACATTGCAACACTCCCCAACGAATTTCTTCATGTGCTACAGGCAACCCAATCTGCAAACAAGAAGAGGTCAACGCTATCAAAACAACACTTCTGCACCTCGGGCAAGCTTGGTCAATGCTGCCCTAAACATAAACTCTTCCTCCTTTGCACGTGTGAGAGAGATGCCTAGATTTGCATACCCAAATCAAGAGAAGAGAGATAGATGTGTGAGGATGAGACAGTGAAATAATGCCATGAAGTCTCCTCCTTTTATGTGCAACGTTGAGGTTAACTTGGGGGTGAAAAATCCCTGTTTTGCTTGTTGGCAGACCTTGACAAATTGTCAATAATATAAATAAATTCATATCTCCATATATACATGTCGGAATCGAATGATCTTTAGATCAATCCTACGCCTCTCGGAGAGAGGAATCCAAGAAAAATATTAGCTGCCATAAATAAGGTGGCCCATATGGATTTTGGCCCTAGTTGCCAATTTTAACACTCCCTCTCAACTAGGGGGAACTCCATTTACTAATCCATCTGTCAGTCAGTACTATCTCTGCCACTAATGCACTGCTCTGCTCTACTCAATTATGAAGAAGAAGAAGTGATCGAGAATGTATAATACCATTCTCTACTAACCCGAAGTCAGTCCCAGATAAAAGAGAGTCTCATACCACTCTTACTGACCCGAAGTTAGTTCCAATAAAGAGAGTGTGTCATACCACTCTTACGGACCCGAAGTCAGTTCCAATTGATCCCAGATCAATATCATCCTAGCATAGGGAGTACGGTAGTACACGATGCGTCCATCGCTAGTACTATGGTTCCTATCCTCATTTCCCTACTCATTGGTCAGATGAGAGGTACTTCCCATGAGTCCTAGACTGCATGGGTAGGATGTCTTAGTAGGAGAAGGATGAACCACTCATCTTGCCTACATGTTGCCATGGGATATCACAGGGGAAGGCTGAACTACTCACCCTGTACACAACAAACCACTAGGGGAATGCTGATCCACTCACCCTATGGTTGCTTATAGCTCCAAGAAGTACCCCAAGCCCCCCGGAGATCCCAAAGCTCAATGTCCATATCATACAGGACCCTCATAAGAGGGTCTCTCCATGACTCCTAGTTGTTCTCGGAAAGTCAAGAATTTGACATTTCCTAGGGGCTTTGTCAGAATGTCGGCAACCTGCGCATTAGTCCCAATGTGATGGAGTCCTATTGCTCCTCATTGTACCATATCCCAGATAAAGTGGTACCTGATATCAATGTGCTTGGAGCGATCATGAAATACGAGATTCTTTGATAATCGGATGCCACTCTCGTTGTTGCAAAGGATCACGGTGGTATCCAACACATGTCCAAATAGCTCACTGAAGAGCTTCCTCAACTAGATAGCCTCACAGGAGGCCATAATCGTAGCTATATATTCGGCCTCAGGGGTGCTCAAAGCAACTGACTTTTGCATCCTGCTCATCCAAGATATCGAAGCAGAACCCAAAGAGAAACAACACCCAGAAGTGCTCTTGCGATACACCACACTGCCAGCCCAATCAGCTTCAAAATAATCATGTAGCCTCACATCGTCGACATTGTATCTCAGTCCATGAGTGATTGTGCCTTGAAGATATCTCAGAAGATTCTTGGCACCAATCCAATATTTGTGATGAGGCTCAACCATATATTGGTTCAACGTCTTAATTGCAAAACATATATCCGTACGGGAGTTCACCAAGAACATCAACGCTCTTATGAGTTGACGATACTCAGAAGTATTTCCCAAATCAGGTCTGGCAACACTACTGCATAACTTCTTAAGGTTAAGATCCATTGGGGTAGTCACGGGCTTGTAGTCCACCATCCCAAATCTTTCCAATATTTTCACAACATATTTTCCTTGAGATAGGAAAATTTCTCTTGGCTTTTGCCAGACCTCCAACCCTAGGAAGTAGTGCACTAGTCCAAGTCCTTCATCTCAAATTCAAAAGCCAACTCCCTCTTACATTTGTGAATGAGAGAATTTGCACCAATCAGAAAGAGGTCATCCACATAAGGTACCAGTATGAGAGGTTTATTATCTTCAACCTTAAAGTAAAGGTTCAGATTGACTTCACTTCTAGTGAATCCAAACTTCATTAGATAGCTATTGATCCTCTCATACCAAGCCCGGGGGTGCTTGCTTTAAGCCATATAGAGCCTTCTTCAACCTGCATACATGAGATTCCCGGTCATGAACTTCAAACCCCTCGGGTTGTTCCATATAGACTTCCTCTTTGATCGAACCATGCAAGAAAGCGGTCTTGACTTCCACTTGATGTAGGTTCCATCCTTGCGAAGTGGCAAGGGCGATGATTTAGCGGATGGTGGTGTATAGGGCAATAGGTGCAAATATCTCATCATAATCTACACCTTCCTTTTGAGAGAAGCCTCGAGCAGCAATGCGAGCCTTGTACTTTTCTACACTCCCATTAGCTCCATGCTTGATTTTGTAAAGCCATTTAGAGGTGACAACCGATTTGTCTTGGGGTTTACGGACCACATCCCAGACATCATTCTTCATAATGGACTCGTATTCTTCATTCATAGCATCCTTCCATACTTGATGCTTCATGGCTTCTTCGAATGATGTAGGCTCATTTTGAATGATAGTGCCCATAATGGTCAAGTATCCCTGATACCTGGTCAGCTTCTTGCTTTCATGGAAAGTTCCCCTTGGTGTAATATGTCTCTCGGCATCTTCGAGTGTCTCCCTAAGCCATGAGGGCCTCTTCTTGGAGGAGGAGGGCTCTTGAGGAGGAGGATCAATATGATCCATAGGTTCATCAACATCACACATCGTTTCATCTTCTTTTTCACCCAGCTTTCCGGTGTTAGCTTCTTTATCATTCCTTGGTATAGGAAGGTTGTCAACCTTGCTAAGAGCCATATCTTCATCAAAGGTGACATCATGACTTATCAGAACTTCCCTTTGACTAGCCACATAAATTCTATAGCCCTTAGAATTTTTGCTATAGCCCACAAAGATTCATTTCTTTCTAGATGCACCCAATTTGCTTCTTTTCTCTTTCGGCACATGAAAGTATACAAGACTTCCAAAAATTCTAAAATGAGAGAGATCAGGTTTCTTATCAGTGAACATTTTTTTGGAAGTCTTGGAGTCCAATGCTTGATGAGGGCATCGGTTTTGAACATACATGGCCGTATTCGCAACTTCGGCCCATAGAAACTTCGGGAGCTCTTGATGATGAAGCATGGCACGAACAACTTCCATAATAGTATGGTTCTTCCTTTCAGCCACACCATTCTGCTCAGGAGTGTATGGTATTGTGGTCTCCCTCTTAATGCGAGCTTCTCTATAATAGTCATGAAATTCATTGGACTCATACTCGGTCCCATTATCAGTCCTCAATATCTTGATTCTCTTCTCGGATTGATTTTCGATCATGGCTTTGAAGTGACGAAACTAGGTGAACACTTCAGCCTTCTTTTTCAGGAAGTAGATCCAAGTCTTGTGAGAATAATCATTCGTAAAAGTGAGATAATATAAATATCCTCCCAAATAGTTTACAGGCATCATACTAAATATGTCGGAGTGGATCAACTGCAATATATCGGTGGTCTTGCTATTACTAGAGAGGAATGGTCCCCTTGTAAGTTTTCTCTCGGGACATCCTAGACATATACCTTCATGCTCTACTTTGAACTCAGGCATACCTGTCACCATCTGTCTCACATCGGGAAGAACCTTATAATGAAGATGGGCAAACCTTCGGTGCTATAGTTCAGATTGTAGAGATGTGTCGCAAGACATAGCCTCCAATGGACTTCCTCCAACTTGATACAGAGTGTCAACCCGGAACCCAAGAGTAAAAGCATTTTTAAAATTCCTTTTCCAAACACGTACCTTTCCATCGATGAATGCCACCTTGTAACATTTGTCTTCCATTGGCGAAATGGACACCAAGTTCTTCTTGAGATTAGGTGCATATAGAACTTCTTGTAAATGATTCGTGTTACCTTGATTCAATTGAATAGTAACATCCCCTAGACCCTTTACGGGATAGGTGGCATTGTCTCCAAGAATAATCTCCAAGTTTGTCTCCTTCTCTATCAAATTAGAGAGAGCTTCCTTGTATCCGGTGAAGTGCCTTGAAGCACAACTATCAATAAGCCAATTCCCCAAAGTGTCTGGAGGAGAGGTTGTGGAGAGGGCATATATAAGATAATACTCCTTTTGCTTATTGTTAACAACATTTGATTCTTCATACCTGGAGTTCCTTGCTTTCTTGGAGGGTTGACCATTTCCATGATGTCCTGCATTCCTTTTTCCTTTGCCATTGAACTTGCCATTCTTTTGATTGTTGTTGTTGAAGTTGCCCCTAGAGTGATTGTGATCATCATCATGTGATGTGTCCCTTCTATTTGGACACTCTCTCGCATAGTGGCCAAATTTATTGCAAACAAAGCACCTGCCCTTCCTTCCACCCTTAAATCTGAGCTTTCCATTGAAATGACCTTTAGACCTTGCATTATTTCTCCTTTTGGCATGAGCAGAGAAAGTAGTGGGGTTGCCTCTATTAGAAGGCATTTCTTGTGCAACCATTCTAGTTTCTTCTTGAATGCATCTCGACATCAATTCTTCAAATCCCGGAATTCGATCATTATTGAGAATAGTGGTTCTAAATATATAACACTCGGGTGGGAGCCCTCCAAGGGTAGTGATGGTAAGTTCCCTGTCAGGAATGACTTCTCCAATCGATAGAAGATCATTCTTGATCTCAGTGATACTTAAGAAGTAGGATTGAATATCCTCGTCCTTGCCCTACTTAATATCCTTGAACTTATTTTTGAGGAATAAAATTTGATTGGCATCACTAACCTTGAACATGCTTACCAACCTGTCGTAGATCTCCTTGGAGGTGTTCAAATCGGAGATGTAGGCCACCAGACACTTGTCAATGGAATCTGTGATAATCTTCTTTGCTTTGACTTCAACCTTGGTGTACTTATTCTTTGTAGCAGCCAGTGCATTTGATGGAGGCTCAGGGATTTTGCCCTTCACATAGTCCAACACTTCTTGTTCTTCCAATGTCAGATCAAGAGACATCTTCCATACATGATAGTTAGACTTTTCACAGAGCTTGTCTTTAGCCGGGAAGTGGGATAAGGAATCCATTGAGCCTTTTGTCCTTGTCCAACTATCTTCGGTGATTGCTGTTTCACTCTTGCTTGGGCTTTGTCTTCGCCTCAGCTTCGATACCATGTTAAGTTTTGGTATGTTCTATGCTTAAGAGCAATTTACTTCAATCTTCTTATTAGCCCAATATCAATATCCAATATAGCAATCACATCAACATGATAGTAAAATGCAGATAGAACATAAACATAAACAGTGGAAGACAAGCCAAGACAAGAGGACAAAAGTTGTGGCACCAGCTAGGGACAAACCCCAATGTGGGGAAACCTTTGATCAATAGTTCAACAGAGAGAGAGAGATAGTACAAATATACAAATCTGATATTTTATGACAGCAACAACAAACCCTAACCAACAAAGTCAACGCTGGTCAAATAGGTCAGATTTGACCTCCAATCAAGCTCAGTCAACTCGGCCTCCAACAACAAGATGTATTAGCCCAAAACAGTTCGAAAATCCTAGTCAAACATTGGTGAACCGCAGTCAAGCCTGTGGTCAACCCTAGGATAGTCAACACTGGTCAATGCAGGGTCAACGTAGAGTCAAAGTGGCTGTCCAGAACTACAGCCTGCCAAGGAGAGGCAGCCTAACCCAATCTGCAAACAAGAAGAGGTCAACGTTGTCAAAACAACACTTCTGCACCTCAGTCAAGCTTGGTCAACACTGCCCTAAACATAAAGTCTTCCTCCTTTGCACGTGTGAGAGAGATGCCCAAATCTGCGTACCCAAATCAAGAGAAGAGAGATAGACGTGTGAGGATGAGATGGTGAAATAATGCCATGAGGTCTCCTCCTTTTATATGCAATGTTGAGGTTAAATTGGGGGTGAAAAATTCCTGTTTTGCTTGCTGGCCGACCTTGGCAAATTGTCAATAATATAAATAAATTCATATCTCCATATATACATGTCGGAATCAGATGATCTTTAGATCGATCCTACACCTCTCGGAGAGAGGAATTCAAGAAAAATATCAGCTGCCATAAATAAGGTGACCCATATGGAGTTTGGCCTTAGTTGCCAATTTTAACAAAAAAGGAGTAAATCCTTCACATGCTCTTAAAGCTAGATCAAGTCAATAATAGCGCATAAGATTTGACAAGTAAAATTTGAAATTTATAGTATTTGAGAGGTATGGTAGGAAAACTCCCTTTCAAATCATTGGATCAACCTTTAGGACAAATTGATTTGATGTTGGTTTTTATACCTTTGAGAGTGAGTTTGTCCAATCGAAGACTTACCCCATGCTCAAGCTTGTTCAAAACATATTAGATTTTCTACACACTTTAAGAGCGCATTAGCATTCAACAGGAACTAGACTACACAATGAAGGAGGAGGCTAGAGGTTCAACCAAAAACCTTAATAGTTCTCCTCAATCTGGAGTGGTCCTCCAACCCAAAAATCAATGCAAGATAACTTGCACTAATCAATCCAATAAAGGAAAACAAAGCTAATGAGTTTAAAATCAACAATTGTAGAACATTAAGCACAAGAAATTGAGACAATATTACCTCACAAGAATGGAAGAACAACATCACATCAACATAAACCACAAAGTCTTTGATTTATTATCATATGAAAGAAGTGAGTACAAATTTTGCCAGAGTTTCGTTAGCCCCATAGCTTGTCTAAGAATTGCATACAATGAGGAGCCCAATGGGACAATTTATAGAGAAATGGGACAAGATCCCAATGTGAAAGCCAAATGACAAGTGGAGAAATGTCAATCTCAAGGCAAGCAAGTCAAATTCCAAGTGGTGAGGCTGAATTTGAGATGTGGCAGTGTTTTCCCTTCATTCCCATGTGCCATAATCGAGCTGCTTCCTTTTGGTTGCCAAGTGTGGAGTGTAGTGGGTGGAAAAGGGGAACAATCCCCATGGAAACCTCACCAAAAATGCCACAAATCCTTTTTGTGATGACACCAACACAAAATCGAACCCAAACTGCCTTCGCATAGAACTGAAAGCTGCTATGTGTTGACTGCCCTCTAGAGGTGCGTACAAGTGGAATGTTGGTGGAATAAGTGGAAACATCTTCCACAAATGCCTCAAATTAAATCTTCAATCACAATCTCAATAATTCGTTGGTCTCTCCATGAGAAAATTGACATGCCAAATATGCAAATCGTACCCCAATTTGGCCCACTAAATCAATTTGCCCATGTGCCATATTTCTTGGGATGATTTGTGTGCCCACTCACCTTCATACTTGTGCTTTTGCCTTGCCTTTATTTTCCAGGTTATTTCCACCTCATTCTGACACGTGGAAATTTTATTTTTTCTCCATTTTTTATTTTCTGCGCTATTTTATTGCCACATTTTCCCCTAGACTTAGGAAAAATGGGTTTTTGGGGGTAGAAACACATTTTGACCCCCAAAGTGTGTCTAAGTAGAAAGTTGAAGTGTAGAGGTCTAATTTTGATAACTCACGCCCTACAATTTCTCTAGACATCACTTATTACAATTTACATTAATTTTTTATTAAAAATCCTATCCTGTAGGAATTTTTTAATAATTAAAAGATGATCACTAGACCTAATCGAATTCCTTGAAAATTTACAAGCGATCTAACATGGTAATACACATTTGTTAAATTTGGACAACTAGGTCCAAACTCCATGTTCTGATGCTCAGATTAAGAGGCTAATATTTTTGTTGGATTCCTCTTTCTGAGAGGTGTAAAATCCATATAAAAATAGTCTTAATCCGATGAGCAGAACTTATATTTTGAATTTATTATTCTTAATAAATTATATGTGCAAGGTCAGCCAGTTTTGTCATGTAGGCTCACATGCCCAACAGATGTGTCACACACCCTCATTGATGGATATATATATAGGAAAAGTTGGAGAGAATTTCATTAAAACACAACTCACATCTTCCTCTCTCATCTTAGAGAGTACGAGCTACCTGGAGGACGAATTTCAGCCACACGTGGGAAGGACGAAGAGGATAGACCGTACGGATTTTCTGCTGCTAGGGTTTCGCAGAAAGTTTGACCAGCGTTGACTTTGGTCAACGCTTGGTCCAATCAAGCTGAAAATTGTGGAAGGTTCGATTTTTGAAGGCCGTACTACCTGGCACAAAAATCGAGGTCAAAGGGTTGACCGTTTTGCTGCTGCGTTGACTTTTAGCTTGTTGCCCCTGCATTGACTTTTCAGGACAACGTTGACTTTTGTAGAATTGACTTGGGTTGACTCATCTATTGGTTGGAGGGTTGTTGTGACACATGCTGGGCTGGCTGACCAAAGGAGACTTTGCTGGTTGAAGCATCCTGTTGACCGCCGAAACGAACACACACATTTTTTCTGTTTCTGATTTGTCTTCTGTAAGATCTGCTTATATGTTCTATCTGCATTTTGCTTAACTACTTGTATGATTGCTGTGAAAAGTGAAATTGCTCTTAGCATACAACATCTACAAAACTTTACATGGTATCCGAGCTGAGGTGAAGACAAACTCTATCTATAGCAATCATCATTGAAGGAAATGGATTCCACTAAGCTTGTATTCAGGGAGAATGACAAGCTGACTGGAAGTGACGACTTCCATGCCTGGAAGATGTTATTAGATCTCAAATTGGAAGATCATGATCTCCTAGATCATGTGACAGGGAAGATTCAAGAACCTCCATCAAATGCCTCTGCTGCTGTTGACAAGTATAAGAAGGGAGAAATCAGAGCAAAGCTGCTGATCAGGGAATCCATAAATAAGAATCTGGTTGCCTACATATCTGAACTAGGCACATCCAAGGAGATGTATGACAAACTGATACTTATGTTCCGAGTAAACAATGTGAACCAAGTGCTATTCCTCAAGAACAAGTTGAAGAATATGAAGAAGGGCCGAGACGAGTCTATTCAAACTTTCTTTATAAAGTTGACCGAAACCAGGAACAATTTGCTAGCTATTGGGGAGACAATAGCTGATCGTGAGATGGTTCTCACCGCACTTGGAGGACTTCCATATGAATGGCAAGTATTCACAACTACCATTCTCAACAATAATGCCATCCCTAACTTTGATGAGCTTCTGTCTAGATGTATGCAAGAAGAAACAAGGATGAAGGAATTTGATAATGAAAGAAATGCTGCTTATGTTGCTCATTCCCGAAAGAAGAACTCTGGTGGTTCGAAGGACAAAGGAAGGACTAAGACTCAAAAGATGAAGGGTAAATGTTTCACCTGCCATAGGACTGGACACTATGCTAGAGAATGCCCCTTCAAGAAGGATTCTCCCGATAGTGACGATAACAACAACAACCGAAGGAATGGGAATCGAAGAAATGACAAATCCAAAGGAAAGAGGAAGGCTCACTTTGGAGGAAACAATCAACCTTCTAAAAGGACCAGAAATACCAGGTATGAGGAGTCTAATGTTGTTGATAAAAGAAATGAGTATATTCTAGTATCTACTCTCTCAGCTGCATCTCCGTCCGACACTATGGATGTCTAGCTAATCAATAGTGGTGCCTCAAGACACATCACCGGATTCAAGGAAGCACTTTCTGACATGGTTGAAAAGGATACTAATCTAGAAATTATCCTTGGGGATAATGCCACTTATCCTGTGAAAGGGACCAGGACTGTGACCCTCCACTTGTCTCAAGGACAAGTCCTCCGTCTACAAGATGTACTCTATGTAACCAAATTGAAGAAGAACCTTGTGTCTGTATCTGCCATGGAAGACAAAGGATTCAATGTAACTTTCTCTGATGGAAAGGTACTCATGTGGAAGAAGAGCTTCAAGGAAGCTATCTCAATTGGTTTTAGAGTTGGTACACTCTACCAGGTTGGAGGGAGTCCATTGGGAGCTATGACTTGTGATACTATTCGTCAAACCGAACTATGGCACCGAAGATTTGGACACCTTCATTACAAGGCTCTTCCCGAAGCAAGGAAGGTGGTGACAGGGATGCCTGATTTTGGAAACAATCATGAAGGTGTATGTAAGGGCTGTGTTGAAGGAAAACATACAAGGGGACCTTTCCCCTCAAGTGTCACAAAGACATCTGAGATATTGCAACTGGTCCATTCTGATCTTTCCGGTATGTTGCCTGTAACATCCCTGGGGGGATGTTCTTACTATATGACATTTACTGATGACTTCTCTAGCAAAACCTGGATATACTTCTTGAAGAAGAAGGATGAGGCTTTCATGTGGTTCCGTACCTTCAAAGCCTTGGTGGAAAATATGACTGGAAAGAAGATCAAGATTTTGAGGACTGACAATGGCACTGAATATGAGTCAAATGAGTTCAAAGACTTTTGCAGAGAAGCTGGCATTAAGAGGGAGACTACCACTTCATATACTCCTGAGCAGAATGGTGTTGCTGAACGCAAGAATAGGACTATTGTGGAAGCTGCCCGTGCCATGCTATGTGACCAGGGTCTACCAAAGTTTCTGTGGGGAGAAGCTGCAAATACTGCTGTGTACATTCAAAACCGATGCCCTCATTCCGCTTTGGACTCCAAAACTCCCGAAGAGGTTTTTTCTGGTAAGAAACCTGATGTCTCACATTTTAGAATTTTTGGATGTCCTGTCTATTTTCATGTGCCGAAAGAAAAGAGAAGTAAGCTGGATGCTACTGGGAAGAAAGGAATGTTTGTGGGCTACAGTGAGACTTCTAAGGCATATAGAGTCTATGTACCTGGTCAAAGGGAAGTAGAGATAAGCCATGATGTCACTTTTGACGAAGATGCTTCCCTGAAGAAAGTAGTAGATCTTCCCAGATCTGAAGAAAATCATGAAGAAAGACCTGGAAATCTGGAAGAACCCCAGGATGAGACTATGTCTGATGTTGAAGGGCCAATGGACCCTATTGATCCTTCCCCTTGTCTAGGAAAGAGGCCATCATGGCTCAGGGATACCCTCGAAGATGCTGAGGGTCATGCTGCCCCAAGGGGGACATTCCGAGAACGCAAGAAGCCGTGTAGATACCAAGGGTATCTAGCTGCCATGAGTACTATTCTACAATCTGAACCTGGATCTTTTGAGGAAGCCATCAAGCATCAAGTCTGGAAGGATGCTATGCATGAAGAATATGAGGCTATTATGAAGAATGATGTCTGGGACGTGGTCCCGAGACCAAAGGACAAATCTGTTGTCACTGCTAAATGGCTCTACAAGATTAAACATGGATCTGATGGGAGTGCTGAAAAGTTTAAGGCAAGATTTGTTGCCCGTGGCTTCTCTCAAAAGGAAGGAATTGACTATGACGATATATTTGCACCTGTGGCACGATATACCAACATCCGATCCATCATAGCCCTTGCTGCTATGCAAGGATGGAGTCTTCATCAGATGGATGTCAAGACCGCTTTTCTGCATGGTGCAATAAAGGAAGAGGTGTATGTAGAACAACCTCTGGGATTTGAAGTTCAAAGATCGAGACACTTATGTCTGCAGGTTGAAGAAAGCCCTCTATGGGTTAAAGCAAGCACCCAGAGCTTGGTATGAGAGGATGGATAGTTACTTGATGAAGCTGGCTTCACTCGAAGCAATGCTGATCCAAACCTTTACTTCAAGGTTGTGGAAGGAAAGCCTCTCATTCTAGGCTTGTTATGTGGACGACCTCTTCTGACAGGTGATTGACCCTCTTGATTCATCAATTGTAAGAGGGAGCTTGCTGCTGAGTTCGAGGATGATAAGACCTAGGATCTGATGGCACTATTTCCTAGGTCCTGGAAGGTCTGGCAGAGACCTGGAGAGATTTTCCTTTCTCAAGGAAAATATATTGTGAAGCTTCTGGAAGTGGGATGGTGGACTGAATTCCGTGTTCGACACCATGGACCTCATACTTAAAGAAGTTGAGTGCAGCGCTCAGGGCCTATCTGGCCAATCCTACTGGGGAGTATCGTCAACTCATAGGAGCTTTGATGTTTCT
>APFE031165979.1:29309-67050 GCA_000404065.3 Pinus taeda | reverse complement strand
CCTATAGCTTTTCCTTTTAATTTTTGCCCTAATTATTACTAACTGTCAACCGGCCATAACTTCTCACCCGGGAGGATTTTTTCTAAGAAAAATATAGGATTGAAGAGGTATCAATGAGAACTACAGAACTATGCTATTAGTGAGATATTTTGGGCATTTTTTCTTCTTCAAAAACTAAAATAAATTCAAGCACCCTGTTACCGCTCAAACTAGTAGGGGACCTAAAGGGGATTCCTAAAGGGGAAATGCTAGGCCAAGGGCAACAAATGGAGACTGAGCCCACTGCCACCTCAGCTAAGGCTCCCTTCTATTTATGGACTTTCACTGTTGGGAGGAGACACGATATATTATGGAGTCCCTAATGAAGGATAAGTCATCAAAATGATGTGGAGTGACCCAAATAATCCCTTTCTCAGAAGAGTTAGAATGATAAGGTTTGCTTGCTTTCTAAGCAAAGTACAATGTCTTCTAGGGAAATGAAAAGGACGATTCAAGGGTTAGATTTATGGGATATAACTTATGAAGGAAATTCCCAATCCTAAAATCCTTATTGTAATTGGTACCCCGGATGGTTGTTGAAGAATTATCTTTCAAAGGAATTGGGCCACATGGGACCAAGTGGACCCGGTCTAGGATAGGGGGAATGAGTACAACAACCAATGATTTTCTTAACTTAGACAAGGTGCGGAGAGGTTCAAAAGGTGTTGGTTTGATCCTATGAGGTACCATCCTTGAGGATGCTAATGCAAAGTTTTATCCCAGAGCTAGGGCTTGGCTTTTCTCCCAAATCCACTGATGGAATGGTTTCAAAATTAGAGGAGAGCTTGAGGAAACACCAGTGCAGGAGACCTTAGGAGATTGAACTTTTTGGAGGGCTAGCTTGTTGGTAAATTGATGCACTAGTTGCTCCAACTTAGCTAGCCCTAGAAGAAGGTGAAAGAATGTGATTTTTGGTGATCACCTTGTGGTAGATCAGTGCCTTAATCAAGCCCTTGTTCAGTGTTTTGTGTTATTAGCCTTTCTCAATGTTATTTATCATTTCTAGAAGTTTCATAAAGTCCTAGTCAGAGGCTTGAGTCCTAGCCCCAAAAACATGGCTCAGAATCTGGGGTTGCTGGCATAGAACTGCATGACAAAGGCCACAGTCGCATGGATACCTTTCAATGGGAGCGACTGGAAGATCTCAGTCGTAGGGAAGGCTTGTTATAGGAGCGACTGGTGATCTAGTTCAACAAAACATCAAGTTCTATCAGGGATTGGACACGTGGAGGGGTTGGTTGGATCTTGAAGGTTTTGTAGCTCCTTAGGAAGGTTAGTTTAGTTTCGTTTAGTCGATTCCACTTCCTTAACTATACTTGGGCAGTTGAATCATATAATAGTAACTCTTCATCACATGTTTACCTCAGTGGACCGGTTAGCTTGGGTAAAGGTGGGAGGAGGGTGTTATAGCTCTAGCATTGCATGTAAAACTCTTAGGTAAGTGCAGGTATTTTTTTCTTGTATTGCATCTTGACATTTATTTTCATATACTAGCTAATATTCTCTCTCCATGGTAGTTAGGCTTTTTTGTATCATACCATGGCTACATTGAATTGAATTATGGAAATGGAACCTTTGCGGAAATAATTCTTACGTGTTTAAGAAATTCACGACATTGAGAAGAATTAGTAACAGTTGAGAATATGTGTAATTCCCAACAAGAAGGTTTGATGGGTAGTCTACATTGCAGTCCAATAATGAAGTGGGATAGCTCGAGTGACTCATTCTCATTTTGTCTTTCCTTCCCTAGCTATGTACTGGTGTTAAGGATTTATTTCTTCATTGATACCTCACTAGCATCGTCAAAACTCATCCCCTTTCATGTTCCATGCTAGTTTTGCATCTTGTAGCATTTGTTGTTGGGCTAGTTTTTCTAGATCTCATCTTTGTTGGTGCTTCAATAGTCCTCACAACACCTACACCATAGTTAGATACATTTTGTTGATGCTGTCTCCTACATTCATAGGTATTTCAAGAACTCTTCCACCTTTGATGACCTTACTTTCTTTGCACGGACATTGCCACCATTTGTCTTCAGTGGTACTTCAATGGTGTCACTGTCTCCCTTATTTTCTCCAATCGCTTTTGTTTTTTTCTTTCCCTTCGTAGAGAGTTGGTGTCGTGGAAATTTGGAGACCCAAATTTCTACTGCAGCGACTGATTAAGTATCATTTATCTGTTAAATTACTGAACAAATTATTTAATGCATCCTACAACAAATATTGAAACTAATACACTGCAGCCTTCACAAAGTAAATTAAATGAGGAAACAAGAAACTGAGCAAGAAAGAAATACACAACACATGACACTGTTATTTTTGGACAAATGTTCCCAGAAAATCCCAATGCAGGAAAATCATTGTAGCAACTGAGGGTTTGTATTATTAAGCGATAGTTTTCTGGATACAATTCGTTGGATGCCCAACCAGCTATCTGATACAGAGAGAAACTGGCAAAAAAGTTAGTGAGAGAAATCTCACTGTTCTGGGAGATTCGATTCTGATCAGGGGCTTGCTGACTGACCCTATGCTGCCTCTACGTAGCTTTAGTGTCAACCCTACGCAGAACTACGTCACTCTCGCGGGACTCTGCGTCAATCCCTCTGCTGACATCCTACTTACTAGAAATTTGATCTCGAGGCCTTCCGGTCTCACACCCTGATTTCTTGCACTGAATCTTGTCTCTGCCTTGCAATCCCCGAATCTGGAAAGCTTCCTCCGGTCTACTATCCTTGCCCCTCACTGCAAGAAGTCACCTTGATCGATTCTCTAGAAACGTTTGGGCTGCCCTCTCTGAGAAAATCGATATCTTGATCTCTCTCCAATGTGTATTCCAAATACCCATCGAAGTACTTCTTATAATCCTCTAGTTGGGTAATCAATGGCCCATATTAGATTCTAATCAATGGATCAGATCATTTTGACTCGATCTCCTTCTTCTAGAAGTTTCGCCCTCAATTTTATAAATACCCTTTAATTATTTTCATTTCCTAAGTTTAGACTTAGGCATCCATTAAAAATAATTAATTATATTAATAAAACTATCTCTAGGTGGAATTTCCCAAAAGAATTTCTAGGTATTCTGGAATACATATCTCCAAGCCTCCCTTCAAATTTTGAGGCTTAGAACACATTCAATGCTACCAGAAATCAACACTCCCTGTTAGTGACGAATGAGTTCTATCAAGTGTTTGACCTAGGTGGTATATCTAGACCCTTTGTCGTCGATCACGATGTCTTTTGAATACCAGTCTTCAACATAGTCCTCTCTTACATTCCTATTTGACTATCTTTTGGTGACATTAATTTGACACCATGTTGGTCATCTATGACTTGGGTAGGTATATAAGGGTCTTTAGGTGGATCTACCAATACACATGATCTAGGGGAGCCCTAGTTTCATCACTCCTTTCTATATAAAGTGTTTTGTCATGTTATAAAGGTTGCTGCATGTATAGAGCAGTGTTGAAAATATCGGTACCAGCGAAATATCGGCGAGGGTCCAGAAAACATCTTATCAGCAATATTGGCGAAAATATTGGCAAATATCGGCAAGCATAAAAAATGATTTTTTTTCAAATTTTTAAACATAGCCGATATTTTGCCGCTATTTGCTGATATTTTAAAAATATCGTGATATTTTCTCGGCGATATATCGTTTTGCCGAAAATATCGCGATATTTTTGAATATCGCCGATATTATCAACAATGGTATAGAGAAACATTTAACTTATACCCAGGCATGGACCCTCCTCTTATGTTACTGTTATCCACTTAATTTTTCCATTAGAATATTACAATTTATCTTATACCCAAGCATGGACTCCCTTCTTATGTATTTGGCACATTTAAGTGTAGGACTCTTTGAGATTATTAAATAGTTGCTCATGTTGTTTCATATTTCCATCGATTTAAGTTAGGGTTTGTAAGATATGCAAATTTAAGGCACGTGATGGTATATCGTAGCTCTTGAAAATAGAATATAATGAATAAGATCAGCAGAGGTCTAATAGGCTATGAAGGAGGCAAGCTGGAGTTAAGTAAACAATAGTTTCAAATAGCTGAAAATGCACAAGAATTTAAAGAATTATTTCCACATTTTATGCCCTTTCTTTCTTTGCATGGGCATCTCCACGGTTAGTCTTTAATGGTGCATCAACAGTGTCACTGCCTCCCTTATTTTCTCCTCTTTCTTTTTTTCATCTCTTGCCCTTCCTAGAGAGTTGGTGTCACCTTCACTCCTCAAGGTAGCCCTATAAAATTGTGAGGCAATAGTCAAATCTAGCTTGTTGGCATCTCCAAGATGACTCTCATTTTTATAATGGCGTGGTATAAATAATCTCTTGTAATGTATCGCAAGCACTTGTGTAAGTGTAGGTATTGATCATGTTAACCCCTTACCTCTAGGCGCAACTAAAGGATATTTTAACAGATTTGATTTTAATCATAATTCACTACTTGAGCCAAAAGTGTTCTCCTTGTTGTATTCATGTATTATATCGGGCCATGCTTGAATGAGTTCTGTGAAGTGTTTAACCTACGTGGTATATCTAGGCCCTTTGCGGTTGGTCACATTGTCTTTTGAATACCCATCCTCAAGATAGTCCTCTCTTACATTCCTATCTGACTATCTTTTGGTCATGTTAATTTCACCCCATGTTGGTTGTTTATGACTTGGGTAGGTATGCAAGGGCCTTTAGGTAGATCTACCAATACAAATGATCCAGGGGAGCCTTAGTTTCATCTCTCCTTTCTATATAAACTATTTCTCAAGTTATAAAAGTTGTCGCATGTATAGAGAAACATTTATCTTATACCCAAGCATGGACCCTCCTCTTATGTTATTGTTATCCACTTAATTTTTCCATTAGGAATATTACAATTTATCTTATACCTAAGCATGGAATCCCTTCTTCTATATTTGACACATTTAACTGTAGGAGTCTTTGAGATTATTAAATAGTTGCTCATGTTGTTTAATATTTCCATCGATTTAACTTAGGGTTTGTAAAATATGCAAATTTAAGGCACATGATGGTATATAGCAGCTCTTGAAAATAGCCTATAATGAATAAGATCAACAAAGTTCGAATAGGCTATGAAGGAGGCAAGCTAGGGTTAAGTAAACAATAGTTTCAAATAGCTGAAAATACACAGGTATTTAAAGAATTCTTCCACCTTTGATGCCCTGTCTTTCTTTGCATGGGCATTTCCACCATTTGTATTTAATGTTGCATCAACAATGTCACTACCTCCCTCATTTTCTTCTCTTTCTTTTGTTCATCTCTACCCTTCCTAGAGAGTTGGTGTCACCTTCACTCCTCAAGGTAGCCCTATAAAATTGTAAGGCAATATTCAAATCTAGCTTGTTGGCATCTCCAAGATGACTCTCATTTTTATAATGGTGTGGTATAAATAAGCTCTTGTAATGTATCGCAAGCACTTGTGTAAGTGTAGGTATTGATCATGTTAACCCCTTACCGATAGGCGTAAGTAGAGGATATTTTAACACATTTGATTTTAATCATAATTCACTACTTGATCCAAAAGTGTTGCCCTCGTTGTATTCATGTATTATATTGGGCCATGCTTGAATGAGTTTTGCGAAGTGTTTAACCTAGGTGGTATATCTAGTCCCTTTGCGGTCGATCACATTGTCTATTGAATACCCATCTTCAAGATAGTCCTCTCTTACATTCCTATCTGACTATCTTTTGGTGACATTGATTTGACACCATGTTCGTCGTTTATGACTTGGGTAGGTATGCAAGGGCCTTTCTATGGATCTACCAATACACATGATCTAGGGGAGCCCTAGTTTCATCACTCCTTTCTATATAAAATGTTTCTGATGTTATAAAGGTTGTTGCATGTATAGAAAAACATTTTTCTTATACCCAGGCATGGACCGCCCTCTTATGTATTTGGCATATTTTAGTCTAGCATACTTGGAGATTATTCTATAGTTGTTCATGCAATTTCATATTTCCATTGATTTAAGTTAGGGTTTGTGAGATATGCAAATTTAATGCACACGATGGGATATAAGAGCTCTAGCAAATAGCCTATAAGGAATAAGATCATCGAAGGAACAATAGGATATGAATGAGGCAAGCTAGGGTTAATTAAACAATAGTTTCAAATGGCTGAAAATGCATAAGAAAACAATAAATACCAAGACATCAGCCTTAATTTTAAGGTTAAAATATTCAATTAATGCTAGATTTTTCCATTTATTATTTATTAAATGCAATCCCTTCCAATAGGGCAATAATGTATGGACATAAAATTGTGGTTAAATGTATATTTTAAGTTAAACCCAAACCAACCCTAGCTACCATGAAATGAAAGAAGAAAGGAATATTTATAATCATGATTCACCTATTAGTTTAGAGCCTTTATCTAGTTAGGCAATGGAAACAATTAGTGAAAGGTCAATGACAGAGGGCCTTTGATTAAGAGGGTGAAAGATATAATTTCTTCAATTAGAAATGACTAGTGATTTCACTATATGGAATATTTTGATGTCAAAGGATGCATGAATCAAGTTCCTTTGATGGACTCTTGCAAAACAAATTTTACATGCCATGAAGGATCAATATTTCAAGAAAATATATTGCACTTGTTAAGATGGCATTCATAGAAGACCTAATTTCAGAAATATAGCAAGCAAAATGGAAGAAAATGTGAAAATAAACTTACACATTTCCAATAGGAATCAATTCATGAATACCAAAAGTTTGTCCATGCAAAAATCTCCTTCACAAGACAATTCGATCTATAAATCGAAAGTGACTACGCTCTATTTTGTGAGGGTAAATATGTCACTTTTTCATAATTTTACAAGAAAATCCCCAAAAAATTGCTTGAAGTTGTAATGTTTCAAACTAGGAAAAATAGTGCTATGCAAAGCAAACAATAAAAGCAACACCATAATATTGAAACATTCAGTGCACACGCATAAAATGTGCAGGAATAACCAACAACTGAGCCATTTTATTATAATCTAGGAGAAAAGTACAATAACGTGGAAGTAGTTCACTTGGGCTTGCCTCAATGGCAAGTGTGATCAAGGCCAGGTGGTAATATGCGAAGTTGAGATGGCACAAATCACTGGTACAATGATGCCCTACGCTGCCCTATTGAAACTGTGTTGCCTATGGCGCAGATGCTATAGGAAACTCCACCTCCGATGCTCAGAAAATTTTGGGAAATTAACTCGGGCCTCTCCACCAAATACATAGAACAACTCATGAAGGAATTGGCCAAATGTTGACGTCGAAATTTTGGCTTGAATTCTCCCTACTTCCTCTAGCTTTTGGCTGAGTTGGCATCCCTGTTTGACCCCCCCAGATCTGCCGGGAAAATTCTACAAAATTAGCCCCAAGCTCCTCAACCAAAACCCACCAAAACCCAGAAAGTATTTGGCCTCCCAAGAGTCACGCCCTCCTCCAATTGCTGAAGTGTATGGCCTGCCTGTAAATCCATAATAAGCCCTACAAAACACACCAAAATGGGTGAGATAATCTTCCCTGAACTTCCCCTTATCTCTCCCGTCAAATACTCGCTCCACAACTGACCCACAAATCCCCCACGTGTGCCCAATGATCAATTCCTGCACTGGTCCCAAGTGCTAGCAATCACACTGCTCCAAAATGGAGATCTCGAGTTCCCAAAGTCCTCCTAAAGGATAGTCTTCCCCTGTACTTCCTTCTCGAAAACTCCTCCGGCAATTGCTCCCCAGAAGGCCACTGAATGATCTCCTGCATATTCCACTACTGCGTCTTTCTAGAGTACGCACTGACTGAATGATGGCTGCATTAGGAGCTCTGAATATCCACCTACAATCTCCTGGAATGATAGAAAGAAACCTCACTAGGGTGGCACTCATGGTCCACCGAAGAGAGGGTGAGTTATCCGCTTGGAGAACTCGTGCTAAATAGCGGGTGACCCAGCTACACAGCTAGAGAAACTAAGAGTGAGTTCAATATGTCCAAAAGAGGCCAAATGAGGCTAAGCCTCCTCTATTTATAATTCGTGGGCCTCTTTTCCCATGTGGGCCCCCTCCAACTAGCATTTTCACTTTCCCTCCTTAGTCATTCGAACTTCCCTCTAAGGTGGTGTGTATTTCCTCATGTGGGTGGCCCCCACGCTATGCCAACAAAACATTTCAGCCTCTTTTCCCTTCGCAAGTATTTCCCAAAAATCACATGCGTCACATGGCCTCCCAAATTGTCATAATTGTAGAATAAATAAACCTGTAACAATTTAATTTCAGAATCAACATTACAAAAGTATACAAATATGTTAGTTGATCTTGAGATAGCTCAAAATCATAATAAAAATGCCAAAATAAACCATACTTGTGGGAATAAAAACTCTCCAAAATGATTAACCTCCAAGAATGATCAATTTGCATCAAGCAAGTGATGAAATGGTTCATAGTTTCCCCTCACTCCAACAAGTCATCAAATTCTAGCCAGGGATATTTATTTCATTTCCTATTTCATTTTCAAATCTTCCTATTTCATTTTTCTTTGCTCATACTCACTTGCTGGCATATTGCATACAATAAATCCATGTAACATTGCTTTGAATCAAAGATTGGGGATGAGGGATTTTTTATTAGATTTGGAAATCCTTACATAACCTGCTAATCATTCATAGCAATGATGAGCATTAATCTTTTCCATTTTTCTCCTTCTGCCTCTCTCTCCCTATTCAATTTTTGTCTCCTATATTTTTGGTCACCTCACTAGTGATTGGTTCTCTTTAGATTGTTGTCTCAAGTAGGGCCCGACTTGAGATAACTTCTTCCTAGATGGGACTGGTTACCATCCTCCTTTATCCTGTCACTTGCTTTGAATATTGGCATTGGCTGGTACGTCCTATAGACTGCAGCTATAGGATTGTGTAATCATCAATCCAAAGTATCCCTCCTCTAAAGTTTTTGTGCCCGACATTGCTATTACAGCTCTAGTGTCTTCTCCCCTTTTCTTTCTTTTTTCTCTGCTTTCTTTCCTTTTCTTTTTCATTCTTCTTCTCTCATTCTTTGAGAAGCAACATACGTGTGCTAGATATTTTTGTCCTCATATATTTTGTTACCCACCAAAAGTGAGTGGCCCATAGGAGAAACTTTTTCCTTATTCATCTCTTCGAACCAATAGCTAGAAGCCCCTGAGAGCCACTAGTAGCTGATGTGACGTGCCATTCGAACCTCTGCCACCTACATCAGTCATGTTTTACCTCACTCATCTTCCAAGAGAACAAGTTGGAAGGGGGGCTTCTCATCAAAAGGTACTTTATTTATTATGCAATCTGTTACTTATGCTTGTTTATATTTGGGCATTCTTATATTTGTATCAAGTCTTGTGTATTGTTAGGCCATGTATCAACGTACCTAGAGTGGGGTCATGATTCATATTGTCTTAAATTCTTACATCAACTTATGGTGCGTCTATTTATCAAGGTCTAAGGCAATCAGGATAACCTATTATTGCATCATGCAATCATTTCTCGTGTCAATCGATTGCATCCATTGAGTGATTAATTCGATGTATAGAACCCAGACTATGTTAAAAAAAATTTAGCAACAAGCCATGAAATATCTAAACATAACCATAACCAAATATAATTGGATCAACAACGAGGCTTGACCTATATTATATGCTTCCACCATATAATATTTCCATATGAACTCCCTTTCTAAATTTAAACTCTTGCCGAGACTTACCTCTGCCAAAACTTCATGCTCCGCTCAATATATGAGATCTTTGCTAGTTTGTTGATGGGTTGTAATGAAACCAAATCATAATATTGTCACAGGACCTCCACATGAAAGAGATTAGACTCCATATTCAAAACATGCGCAACAAAATTATAATGGCTTGAAACCCTTCCAACGAGTTGACATGACCAGATCTGCGTTACGAATTCATAGCCAAAATTCCACAATGAATAGAAAAAACTCAAAACCACTCCAAACCATGTCATGTATTACATTGATTTCAAACCATACCATTATATCATTTTACCGAACTTTTCACAAATAGTTAAGATATCAAAACTAGTTCATTGTTCGATCGAATGTGTCGTCACTCCCAGAGCCAACGTTTCCATAAGCCATAAGACCATGCCCATATGACCTAGATCCAAGAATCATTGAGTGTCAAAATGCTAATGCCATCGACAATGTCGCAACAGCCACGTGGCTTACCTAGAGGTGGCCACATGTCACCCAAAACATGCTCATTAATGTTCATTTTCAACTGGCCATAACTTCTCACCCGGGAGGATTTTTTCTAAGAAAAATGTAGGATTGAAGAGGTATCGATGAGAACTACGCAACCATGCTATTAGTGAGATATTTTGGGCATTTTTTCTTGTTCAAAAACTAAAATAAATTCAAGCACTGTGTTACCACTCAAACTAGTAGGGGACCTAAAGGGGAAATGCTAGGCCAAGGGCAACAAATGGAGACTTAGCCCACTGTCACCCCAGCTAAGGCTCCCTTCTATTTACAAACTTTCACTGATGGGAGGAGGCCCAATATATTATGGAGTTGTTGATGAAGGATAAGTCATCAAAATGATGTGGAGTGACCCAAATAATCCCTTTCCCGGAAGAGTTAGAAGGATAAGGCTTGCTTGCTTTCTAAGAAAAGTACAATGTCTTGTAGGGAAATGAAAGGAGAATTCAAGGGTTAGGTTTATGGGATATAACTTATGAAGGAAATTCCCAATCCCTAAAATCCTTATTGTAATTGGTATCCCAAATGGTTCTTGAAGAATTGTCTTTCAAAGGAATTGGACCACACGAGACCAAGTGGACTCAGTCTAGGATAGGGGGAATGCGTACAAGAACCAATGATGTTCTTAACCTAAACAAGGTGGGGAGAGGATCAAAGAAACAATTTTCACTTGAAGGTGTTGGTTTGATCCTATGAAGTTTGATCCCAGAGCTAGGGTTGGCTTTTCTCCCAAATCCACTGACGGAATGTCTTCAAAATTGGAGGAGAGCTTGAGGAATCACCAGCATAGGAGACCTTAGGAGATTGAACTTTTTGGAGGGCTAGTTTTTCTATAAATTGATGCCCTAGGTGCCCCAACTTAGCTGGACGTAGAAGAAGGTGAAAGAATGTGATTTTTGGTGATCACCTTTTCAATGATTAGTGCCTTAATCAAGCCCTTGTTCAATTTTTTGTGTTAGTAGCCTTGTTCAATTTTTTGTGTTAGTAGCCTTGTCTGGAAGTTTCATGAAGTCCTAGGCAGAGGCCTGAGTCCTAACCTTGAAAACGTGGCTCAAAATCCGGGGTCGCTGGCATAGAACTACCTTACAAAGGCCACAGTCGCATGGACACCTTTCTATGGGAGCAGCTGGAGGGTCTGAGTCGCAGGGAAGGCTTGCTATAGGAGTGACTGGGGATCTAGTTCAACAAAAAATCAAGTTGCTCATGGGTTGGACACCTCGAGGGGTTGGTTGACTCTTGGAGGTTTTGTAGCTCCTTAGGAAGATCAGTTTGGATTTGTTTAGTCAATTCCACTTCCTTAACTATACTTGGTGAGTTGAATCATATCATAGTAACACTTGAACACATGTTTACCCCGGTGGACCGGTTAGCTTGGGTAAAGGTGGGAGGAGGGTGTTATAGCTTTAGCATTGCATGTAAAACTCTTAGGTAAGTGCAGGTATTGTTTTCTTATGTTGCATCTTGACATTTATTTTCATACACTAGCTAATATTCTCTCTCCATGGTAGTTAGGCTTATTTCTATCATACCATGGCTACATTGAATTGAATTATGGAAATGGAACCTTTGTGGAAATAATTCTTATGCATTTAAGAAATTCATGGCATTGAGAAGAATTAGTAACAATTGAGAATATGTGTAATTCCCCGCAAGAACATTTGATTGGTAGTCTACGTTGCAGCCCAATAATGAAGTGGGATAGCTCAAGTGACTCATTCTCATTTTTTCTTTCCTTCCTCAGCTATGAACTCGTGTTAAGGATTTCTTTCTTCATTGATACCTCACTAGCATCGTCAAAACTCATCCCCTTTCCTGTTCCATGCTAGTTTTGCCTCTTGTAGCATTTGTTGTTGTGCTAGTTTTTCTAGATCTCATCTTTGTTGATGCTTCACTAGTCCTCACAACACTTGCACCATAGTTAGATACATTTTTTCATTATTGCCTCCTACATTCATAGGTATTTCAAGAACACTTCCACCTTTGATGACCTTACTTTCTTTGCACGGGCATTGCCACCATTTGTATTCAATGGTGCTTCAAATTGTCACCGTCCCCCTTATTTTCTCCAATCGTTTTTGTTTGTCTGTTTCCTTTCATAGAGAGTTGGTGTTGTGAAAATTTGGAGACCCAAATTTCTACTCCAGCAATTGATTAAGTATCTTTTATTTGTTAAATTATTGAACAAATTATTTATTGCATCCTACAACAAATATTGAAACTAATACACTACAACCTTCACCAATTAAATTAAATGCAGAAACAAGAAACTGAGCAAGAAAGAAGCACACAACACATGACACCGTTATTTTTGGACAAATGTCCCCATAAAAACCCAATGTGGGAAAATCGTTGCAGCAGCTGACGCTTTCTGTTATTAAGCAATAGTTTTCTGTATACAATTCGTTGGATGCCCAACTAGCGATCCGATATAGAGAGAAACTGGCAAAAAGGTTAGTGAGAGAAATCTCACACTATTATAGGAGATTCGATTCTAATCAGGGGCTTGCTGACTGGGCCTGCACTGCCTCTACGCAGCTTCTACGCTAACCCTATGCAGAATTGCGTCACTCTGGCTGGGCTCTGCATCAATCCCTCTGCTGACCTCCTACTTACTAGAAATTTGATTTCGAGGCCTTCCGATCTCACACCTCCGACTTCTTGCACTGAATCTCATCTCTGCCTTGCACTCCCTGGATCTGGAAAGCTTCCTCTAATATACTAGCCTTTCCTCTCACTGCAAGAAATCACCTTGATTGATTCTCTAGAAACTTTTGCATTTCCCTCTCTGAGAAAATCAATATCTTGATCTCTCTCCGATGTGTTTTCCAAATACTGATCAAAGTCCTTCTTATAATCCTCCAGTTGAGTAATCAATGGCCCATATTAGATTCTAGTCAATGGCTCAGATCATTTGGACTTGATCTCCTACTTTTTCTAGAAGTTTCACCCTCTGTTTGATTAATACCCTTTAATTATTTTAATTTCCTAAGTTTAGACTTAGGCACCCATTAAAAATAATTAATTATTTTAATAAAATTGTCTCTGGGTGGAATTTCCCAAAACGATTTCTAGGTATTCTGGAATACATGTGTCCAATCCTCCATTCAAATTTTGAGGCTTAGAGCACATTCAATGCTACCAGAAATCAACACTCCCTCTTAGCGAGGAATGAGTTCTATGAAATGTTTGACCTAGGTGGTATATCTAGACCCTTTCTGGTCGATTACTTTGTCTTTTGAATACCCGTCTTCAACATAGTCCTCCCTTACATTCCTATTTGAATATCTTTTGGTGACATTAATTTGACACCATGTTGGTTGTTTATGACTTGGGTAGGTATGCAAGGGTCTTTAGGTGGATCTACCAATACACATGATCTACGGGAGATCTAGTTTCATCACTCCTTTCTATATAAAGTGTTTCATGTTATAAAGGTTGCCGCATGTATAGAGAAACATTTAACTTATACCCAAGCATGGACCCTTCTCTAATGTTACTGTTATCCACTTAATTTTTCCATTAGAATATTACAATTTATCTTATACCCAAGCATGGACTCCCTTCTTATGTATTTGGCACATTTAAGTGTAGGACTCTTTGAGATTATTAAATAGTTGCTCATGTTGTTTCATATTTCCATCGATTTAAGTTAGGGTTTGTAAGATATGCAAATTTAAGGCACATGATGGTATATAGCAGCTCTTGAAAATAGACTATAATGAATAATATTAGTAGAGGTCCAACAAGCTATGAAGGAGGCAAGCTAGGGTTAAGTAAACAATAGTTTCAAATAGCTGGAACACAGGTATTTCAAGAATTCTTCCGCCTTTGATGTCGTTTCTTTCTTTGCATGGCCATTTCCACCGTTTGTCTTTAATGGTGCATCAACAATGTCATTGCCTCCCTTATTTTCTCCTCTTTCTTTTTTTCATCTCTTGCCCTTCCTAGAGAGTTGGTGTCACCTTCACTCCTCAAGGTAACCCTATAAAATTGTGAGGCAATATTAAAATCTAGCTTGTTGGCATCTCCAAGATGACTCTCATTTTTATAGTGGCGTGGTATAAGCAATCTCTTGTAATGTATTGCAAGCACTTGTGTAATTGTAGGTATTGATCATTTTAACCCCTTACCTCTAGGCGTAACTAAAGGATATTTTAACACATTTGATTTTAATCATAATTTACTACTTGAGCCAAAAGTGTTCTCCTTGTCGTATTCATATATTATATTGGGCCATGCTTGAATAAGTTCTGTGAAGTGTTTAACCTAGGTGGTATATCTAGGCCCTTTGAGGTCAATCACATTGTCTTTTGAATACCCATCTTCAAGATAGTCCTCTCTTACATTCCTATCTGACTATCTTTTGGTCACATTAATTTGACACCATGTTGGTTGTTTATGACTTGGGTAGTATGCAAGGGCCTTTAGGTAGATCTACCAATACACATGATCTAGGGGAGCCCTAGTTTCATCACTCCTTTCTATATAAAGTGTTTCTCATGTTATAAAGGTTGCCGCATGTAAAGAGAAACATTTATCTTATACCCATGCATGGACCCTCCTCTTATGTTATTGTTATCCACTTAATTTTTCCATTAGGAATATTACAATTTATCTTATACCCAAGCATTGACTCCCTTCTTATGTTTTTGACGCATTTAACTGTAGGAATCTTTGAGATTATTAAAGAGTTGCTCATGTTGTTTCATATTTCCATCGATTTAAGTTAGGGTTTGTAAAATATGCAAATTTAAGGCACATCATGATATATAGAAGCTCTTGAAAATAACCTATAATGAATAAGATCAGCAAAGGTTCAATAGGCTATGAAGGAGGCAAGCTAGGGTTAAGTAAACAATAGTTTCAAATAGCTGAAAATGCATAAGTATTTCAAGAATTCTTCCACCTTTGATTCCCTCTCTTTCTTTGCATGGGCATTTCCACCTTTTGTATTTAATGGTGCATCAACAATGTTATTGCCTCCCTCATTTTCTCCTCTTTCTTTTGTTCATCTCTTGCTGTTCCTAGAGAGTTGGTGTCACCTTCACTCCTAAAGGTAACCCTATAAAATTGTAAGGCAATATTCAAATCTAGCTTGTTGGCCTCTCCAAGATGACTCTCACTTTTATATTGGCGTGGTATAAACAAGCTCTTGTAATGTATCACAAGCGCTTGTGTAAGTGTAGGTATTGATCATGTTAACCCCTTACCTGTAGGCATAACTAGAGGATATTTTAACACATTTGAATTTAATCATAATTCACTAATTGATCCAAAAATGTTACCCTCGTTGTATTCATGTATTATATTGGGCCATCCTTGAATGAGTTTTGTGAAGTGTTTAACATAGGTGGTATATATCTAGTCCCTTTGCAGTTGATCACATTGTCTTTTGAATACCCATCTTCAAAGTAGTCCTGTCTTACATTCCTATCTGACTATCTTTTGGTCACATTGATTTGACACCATGTTGGTCGTTTATGGCTTGGGTAGGTATGCAAGTGCCTTTAGGTGGATCTACCAATACACATGATCTGAGGGAGCCCTAATTTCATCACTTCTTTCTATATAAAGTGTTTCTCGTGTTATAAAGGTTGTCACATGTATAGAAAAACATTTTTCTTATACCCTGGCATGGGCTGCCCTCTTATGTATTTGGCACATTTTAGTCTGGCATACTTGGAGAATATTCTATAGTTGTTCATGCAATTTCATATTTCCATTGATTTAAGTTAGGGTTTGTGAGATATGCAGATTTAAGGCACACGATGTGATATAAGAGCTCTAGAATATAGCGTATAAGGAATAAGATCATCAAAGGAACAATAGGATATGAACGAGGCAAGCTAGGGTTAAGTAAACAATAGTTAAAATGTCTGAAAATGCATATGACAACAATAAATACCAAGACATCAGCCCTAATTTTAAGGTTAAAATATTCAATTAATGCTAGATTTTTCCTTTTATTATTTATTAAATGCAATCCCTTCCAATAGGTCAATAACGTATGGACATAAAATTGTGGTTAGATGTATATCTTCAGCTAAGCCCAAACCAACCCTAGTTACCATGAAATTAAAGAAGAAAGGAAGATTTATAATCATGAAAACCTATTAGTTTAGAGCCTTTATCTAGTTAGGCAATGGAGACAATTAGTGAAAGGTCAATGACCTAGGGGCTTGGATGAAGAGGGTGAAAGATTGAAATTCTTCAATTAGAAATGACTAGTGACTTCACTATATGTAATATTTTGATGTCAAAGGATGCATGAATCAAGTCCTTTGATGGACTCTTGCAAAACAAATTTTACATGCCATGAAGGATCAAAATTTCAAGAAAATATATTACACTTGTTAATATGGCATTCATAAAAGACCTAATTTTAGAAATATAGCATGCAAAATGGAAGAAAATGTGACTATAAACTTACACATTTCCAATAGGAATCACTTCATGAATACCAAAAGTCCGTCCATGCAAAAATCTCCTTCACAAGACAATTCAATCTATAAATGATCATATTACGTCCAAAAAGAAAGATAAGAGCTAATGTACCCTCCTCTGGAGAAGAAGAAGTGAGTGAATGATGTTCAACAATCCAAAGTGACTCCCCTCTATTTTTTGAGGGTAAATATGTCACTTTTTCATAATTTTACAAAGAAAATCCCAAAAAAATTGCTTGAAGTTGTAATGTTTCAAACTAGGAAAAATAGTGCTATGCAAAGCAAACAATAAAAACAACACCATAATATTGAAACATTCAGTGCACACCCATAATATGTCTAGGAATAACCAACGGCTGAGCCATTTTATTATAATCTGGGAGAAAATGTTGGACGTGGGATCCCCCAAAGCAAGTTTTGGGGCTTAAAGCCCAGGTTTTGACTAAGTCTATTGTAAAGACTCCACGATTTGTGAGTGTGGAGCGTGAAGCTGTAATAAACTCATATGGTTGTCTGCCCTTACTTTTGTAAATGTAGTGTCGGTTTGAGAAATCTACCCATGGTCCGCAGACCATGGGATTGTATAAATAGAGCGAGGTTGTAAGTGTAAAACATCTAATAATCTAAGTATATAAATAAATCAATGAAGCAGTGAGTCGAACTGTAGAGTTGTGCCTTTGGGTCATAGAGTAGGAAAAGGCTCTGCAGTTGAGTGCGCAGAGGCTTGGTAGTACGCAACTGAGTGTGCGGACCCCTGCATCTGAGTGCGCAGAGCAGGTCGAGTTTGTAACCATTGGAAACAACAATAAAGAGAAGTTTTACCATATTTCTGTGTATCTTTTCCTGTTTTATGCATTATTGGATATGAATTACAAGCTTATTGTTTATTTACTGCGCGAACTTATATAAATGTGCTGAGTAAGTGCATATAATACAAGGTATCTGTTTATGCGAAGATAACTAACTGTTATAATAAGATAAGTAAGATCCACGGTGTGACTTAGGGAAAAAGTGTAGATTGCTGCTCCAGCAGCGTGAAAGCCCCACAACTCCTGGTTAGGGCTGTGCGAAGGCAAATATATCAGGGCACGAAGGCCTCACAGGCCAAGGAAGTGCGCGAAGTAACCTGCGCGAAGGTATTCATAGTTGGACTAAACCAACCCCTCAGACATTTCAAGGTTGCAGAAACCTGGTGCCAGCATTCCCCCCATACTGCTTCGGGTGAGACCTCAGTCTGTGCTATGCGGACTGTTGCTGAAAGGGCCAGTAGTATAGGGATTTATTTGGCTAATTAACTTTGAACCTTGGTCAAGCCCCAACAAGCCAACATAAAAGTACAATAATGTGGAAGTGGTGCACATGGTCTTGCCTCAATGGCAAGCGTGATCAAGCCTAGGTGGTCATATGTCAAGCCTAGATGGCACAAATCACTACTACAATGATGGCCTGCGCTGCCCTAGTGAAACAATATTGTCTGTTGCGCAAATGCTGCTGGAAACCCCACCTCTAATGCTCAGAAAATTCCGAGAAATTAACTCGGGCCTCTCCACCAAATATACAGAACAACCCACGAAGGAATTGGCCAAATGTTGACATAGAAATTTTGACTCGAATTCTCCCTAGCTCCTATAGCTTTTTGTTGAGTTGGGATCCCTATTTGACCCCCCAAATCTGCTAGGAAAATTCTGCAAAATTAGCCCCAAGCTCTTCAACCAAAACCCATCAAAACCCGAAAGTGTTGGCCTGGTTTTGACCTTGGAAATTCATCCTCCCAAGAGTCACGCTCTCCTCCAATTGCTGAAGTGTACGACCTGCCTGTAAATCCATAATAAGCCCTCCAAAACACACCAAAATGGCTAAGGTAATCTTCCCCAAACTTCCCCTTATGTCTCCCGACAAATACTCACTCCACAACTGACCCATGAATCCCCCATGTGTGCCCAGTGATGAATTCTTGCGCTGGTCCTGAGTACTGGCAATCACACTACTCCCAAATGAAAATCTCTAGCTCCCAAAATCCTCTTAAAGGCTAGTCTTCCCCTGTACTTCCTTCTCCAAAAATCCTTCGACAATCGCTCCCCGGAAGGCCACTGAATGATCTCCTGCGTATTCCACTACTACGTGTTTCTAGAGTACGCACTGACTGAATGATGGATGCGTTGGGAGCTCTGAATATCCACCTACAATCTCCCGGAATGATAGAAAGAAACCTCACTAGGGTGGCATTCGTGATCCACCGAAGAGAGGGCGAGTTATCGACTTGGAGAACTCGTGCTAAACAACGAGTGGCCCAGCTACACAACTAGTACAACTAAGAGTGAGTTCAATATGTCCAAAAGATGCCAAATGAGGCTGAGGCTCTTCTATTTATAATTCGTGGGCCTCTTTTCCATGTGGGCCCCCTCGAACTAGCAATTTCACTTTCCCTCCTTAGTCATTCGAATTGCCCTCTAAGGTGGTGCGTATTTTCTCATGTGGGTGGATCCCACACTATGCCAACAAAACATTTCAGCCCCTTTTCCCTTCCCAAGTCTTTCCCAAAAATCACATGGGTCCCATGGCCTCCCAAATTGTCAAAATTGTAGAATAAGTAAACCTGTAACAATTTAATTTTCGAAGGGACATTACAGAAGTATACAAATAAGTTAGCCAATCTTGAGATAGCTCAAAAGCATAGTAAGAATGCCAAAATAACCCATACTTGTGGCAATTAAAACTCTCCAAAATGATTAACCTCCAAGAATGCTCAATTTGCATCAATCAAGTGATGAAATGGTTCATAGGTATCCCTCACTCCAACAAATCATCAAATTCTAGCCAGGGATATTTATTTTCATTTCCTATTTCATTTTCAAATCTTCCTATTTCATTTTTCTTTGCTCATACTCGCTTGCTGGCATATTGCATACAATAAATCCATGTAACATTACTTTGAATCAAAGATTGGGGATGAGGGATTTTTTATTAGATTTGGAAATCCTTACATAACTTTCTAATCATTCATAGCAATGATGAGAATTAATCTTTTCCATTTTTCTCCTTCTGCCTCTCCCTCTCTATTCAATTTTTGTCTCCTATATTTTTGGTCACCTCACTAGTGATTGGTTCTCTTTAGATTGTTGTCTCAAGTAGGGCCCAACTTGAGATAACTTCCTAGATGGGACTGGTTACCATCCTCCTTTCTCCTGTCACTTCCTTCGAATACTGGCATTGGTTGGTACATCCTATAGACTGCAGCTATAGGATTGCGTAATTATCAATCCAGAGTATCCCTCCTCTAAAGTTTTGGTTCTTGACATTGCCAGTACAACTTTAGTGTCTTCTCCTCTTTTATTTCTTTTTTCGCTTCCTCCTTTCCTTTGGATTTTCATTCTTCTACTCTCCTTCTTTGAGAAGCAACATACGCATGCTAGATATTTTTGTCCTCATTGGTACTGTTACCCACCAAAAGTGAGTGGCCCATAGGAGAAACTTTTTCCTTATTCATCTCTTTGAACCGATAGCAGGCAGCCCCTGAGAGCCACTAGTAGCCAATGTGACGTGCCATTCATACCTTTGCCACCTACATCAGTCATGTGTTACCTCACTCATCTTCCAAGAGCACATGTTGGAAGATGTGCTTCTCATCAAAAGTTACTTTATTTATTATGCAATCGGGTGCTTATGCTTGTTTGTATTTGGGCATTCTTGTATTTGTATCAAGTCTTATGTACTGTTAGGCCATGTATCCATGTGCCTAGAGTGGGGTCATGATTCATATTATGTTAAATGCTTACATCAACTTATGGTGCGTCTACGTGTCAAGGTATAAGCCAATCAGGATTCCCTATTATTGCATCGTGCAATCATTTCTCATGTCAATCGATTGCATTCATTGAGTGATTAATTCGATGTATAGAACCCAGACTATGTTAAAACAATTTAGCAACAAGCCAGGAACTATCTGTTGATTTGGGGTAGCATCGGATGTGCTCTAGCCACGAAATTTGGTGGAAAGGTTGGGGCACATGATATCTCCAATACCCAGAAAGGGTTTGGGCAGATTCTAAACAGATCAGGAGCTATTGAAATAATTAATATTTTTAAGAGAGTCCCTAAGTCTAAACTTAGGGAAAATAAAATATTAATATGAATCTTTGTTAGAATGGTCCAAAAGACATGGATCAAGCCAGATCTAATCTTAGCCATTGATTAGGGACTTAATTTTGGTCGTTGAGATGTCAACAGGAAAAGTATAAGAGGAGGCTTGAGGGTCACTTGGGGAACACACCAGAGTGATCAGTCATTCTATTCTCTAGAGCGGGGTTTGCTAAGAGAGATAGAATCAGTGATCGGGAGAGTAGCTAAGGGGCATTGAGTACAGAGAGACAAAGAGGCAGAGATACTGTCGGGATAGCAGCAGAGCAGCCAGTGCTCACGTAGAGGCAGCTAAGTGTTGCGTAGAGCACCAAAGGGGCTAGCGTAGCTGCCTCAGGGTCTCCTGGGGCTGACATAGGCCAAGATAGGCTAAGAGAGGCTGACGTAGTCCAAATTGGGCACACGCTGGCGTTTCTGGGGCAAGTTGGTGCTGAGTAGCTGCCGGAAGGATTATCCAGGGTTTCAGGGTTCAGCCAGTAGATTTGTGAGAAACCAAGAGGTATTACTGCTAAGGAAATTCTTTGTTGGGTAGACCAGTTTCAACACCCAGATTATACTCTGATATTGCTTAGTAAGAATACCCTCAAATAGTTGCACCGGTTTTCCCGCATTGGGTTTTTCTAGGGACATTAGTCCAAAAATAATGGTGTGTTTCTTCTTGTTTCTTTTAGTTGTTGATCTGTAATATGTTGAGCATGCACTAGTGTTTATTTTTAGTATTTACATTGTAAATAACTTGTTAAGGAAAAATAACAAGTAGGTAGGAATAAATCAGATAAAGTGCATGGAGGGTTTCTAACTAAGTAAACTTAGGAACTTCTACAAGTTATCAGAGCGTGATTGCAGATCACAGGAGGACTAAGAGACTTCAGCCGAGCGGAGCAATAGCAACAAAAAACAGTTGTCCCGAGGTGACAGAAGTTGTTTCTGGAGCGAAGAAGCCAAGAAGTGATGCAGATCTAGCCAAAGCCACGCAGAGGAAGCCGGGAGTTGCACAAAGCCTTAGAGAGGCTAGCGTTTCTGACGCGGAGGGCCAGACGGCTGATGCAGGGCATCCCAAGGCTGACGCAGACCCATCCAAGGTGATATAGGGCCAGCGTGAGGCAGAGAGGGGCTGGCGCAGTTCACAGAGAGGCAGTTGCTGGGGTCTAGAAGACTGCAGGAATATTACAGAATGGAGCTGGTGAGGTACTATAGTCAGAATAGTTCCTGATGGAGCAGGGCCAGAGGATTTATTACCAAGGGTTTCTAGCCAAGGAACTTGGATCAACAGTGCAGTTGCACAAGATGATCAGAGTAGGGGGCATCTCGACAAGCGACAGAAGCATTTCCAGGAGGGAAATCAAAACTCAAAGGGAGTCCAGAAGAGAATTTCCAGATGGGAAGTAGAGACTCAGAGGAGTCGAACAAAGAAATTCCAAGGGGGAAGTAGAGGAGCATCATGGCACTACACAGGGTAAGAGACCAGGATAGACTAGATGGAGCATCGAACTTTGCAGTCTAGAAGGCTAGAATCTTATCAGTGCTTGACAGGAATCGTGTCAAGAGATTCACCTTGAAGGTAATAGCTGTCTCAGTCGACCCCAGTGATAATGACAGATACGAGGAGGCGATGGCGAGGGCCAAGTGCATTATCCTTGATGGGGTCAAGGATCATGTGGTACCACATATAGCCAAGAAGGAAATGACATTTGAGATGTGGGAGGCTCTCAAGAAGCTGTATCAGCATACTTCTATGTAGAGAAGAATGTTGCTCGAGAATCAGATGAAGAAGGGGCAATCGATTGACACCTTCCTTGGAGGACTGAATGAGATCCGAGACCAGTTGACTGCTATAGGTGCAACACCAGATCAAAAGCTGATGGTGAGGACAACCCTCAATGCTGTCTCAGAAGACTGGGAAGTGTTTGTCCAGAGTATACTGGGCAGAGGGACACTTCCACCATGGGACAAGATGTGGGCAACTCTTCGCCAAGAAGAGATCAGATGGTAGTCGAAGATAGGTAGCAGCAGCAAGGGGATCAAAGTCAAGTAGGAGGAGGAAGATGTGGCCCTAACATTTGAGGGGAAGCAGGAAAAGCGAAAGAAGAAAGATCTCCCTAAGATCAAGTGCTTCCACTATGGGGAGCTGGGTCATTATATGACCCAGTGTCCAAGGAAGAAGAGTAAGGGAGAGTCTCCCGAGACTAAGGCAGCACCAACACGGGCAGAGAAGGAAGTTTTGACAGACGATGACTGTGCCATGAGAGCACACACGCTATTTGAGCAGAAGTGGGGAGACATCGAGCTGTAGTCAAGTGGACTACAGGCGATGAGGGGCAGGATCCTTGAGGTACCCAGCCTCTTGGATTAGACCTTGCTACAGGAACCCCGACGAGGAGTAGCAGGATTGGCTGATGTGGGTAGAGACAGATGAGGATGGAGTGACAAAAGGAGCTACAATGTAGGAGTCCCGAGACAACGCATAGCTAGCAAGTTGCAGTAGTGCGAGAGGCACAAGAGTGTTGCACGAGTGCAGGAAGGCATAGAGATGTGTGCAACGGTGCGATATGCAGGGAGTTGTTGCAGCAATGCAGAGGTCAAAGTGGGAGCACTTGTCAGCGACAAAGGGAGCTTCAGCATCAGTGGGTGTTTCTAGCCCAATAGGGAGGTCAGTTGGGAGATCAGTTACTTACTTCTTTGTAATTGAGTTGTAGTGCAGCATGATGCAACATGATGAGAGGAGGTGCAGTGCAAATACAATGTTGGGAGGAAGGACCAGTAGTAGCACGGATGCAGAGGGAGTTGTCGTACAGATGCAGTAGTGGCAGTGGCAGAACCATGGTCAACAGTACAAGATGTAACAGTGCAGAGGATGTTCGGCAGGAAGGCCTAACATCAGCACAGGTACCGATGCCGGATGATCAAAGTAATACTCAGTGAGGAGTATTGTTAGAGCACAGTCCTCGCTAAGAGGGAGTGTTGATTTGGGATAGCATTGAATGTGCTCTAGCCATGAAATTTGCTAGAGAGGTTGGGGCACATGAGATCTCCAATACCTAGAAAGGGTTTGGGAAGATTCTAAACAGATCAGGAGATATTAAAATAATTAATAATTTTAATGGAGTCCCTAAGTCTAAACTTAGGGAAAATAAAACATTAATATGTATTAATCTGAATATGTATTAGAATGGTCCAAAAGACACGGATCAAGCCAGATCTAATCTTAGCCATTGATTAGGGACTTAATCTCAGCCGTTGAGATGTCAACAGGAAAGGTATAAGTGGAGGCTTCAGGGTCACTTGGAGAACACACCAGAGTGATCAGTCATTCTATTCTCTAGAGCGGGGTTTCCTAAGATAGATAGAATTAGTGATCGGGAGAGCAGCTGGGGCATTGAGTACAGAGGGACAGAGAGGCAGAGATAGTGCCCGATGTTGAAGTTTCTAAGTTTACTTAGTTTAGAAACCCTTCATGTACCTTTTTTGATTTATTCGTACCTACTTGTTATATTTCTTTAACAAGTTATTTACAAAGTAAATACTGAAAATAAACACCAGTGCATGCTCAACATATTACAAATCAGTAACTAAAATAAACAAGAACAAACACACCACATGACACCATTATTTTTGGACCAATGTCCCCAGAAAAACCCAACGTGGGAAAACTAGTGTAGCTATCTGAGGGTTTTCTTATTAAGCAATATCAGAGTACAATTTGAGTGCCGAAACTGGCCTACCCAACAGAGAATTTCCTTAGCAGTAATACCTCTCAGTTTCAGACAAATCTGCTGCCTAAAACCCCGGATAATCCTTCCGGCAGCTACTCAGCTCCAATCTGCTCATGCAACCCCAACGTTTGCCCAATCTGGACCGCGTCAGCCTCTCCTAGCCTAGCGCTGGCCCTGCGTCAACCCCAGGGGGCCCTGCGTCAGCTCTTTGAGCCTCTGCGTCAGCTACGCTGGCCCCTCTGGTGGTCTGCACAACACTTAGCTGCCTCTGCGTGGCCTTGCGTGAGCACTTGCTGCTCCTGCGTCTCTCTATCTGGCTGCTATCTCGACACTACCTCTGCCTCTCCGTCTCTCTGTACTCAATGCCCCTCAACTTCTCTCCCGCTCACTAATTCTATCTCTCTTAGCAAACCCCGCTCTAGAGAATGGAATGACTGATCATCTGGTGTATCCTCCAAGTGACCCTCAAGCCTCCTCTTATACTTTTCCTGATGACATCTCAACGGCTAAGATTAAGTCCCTAATCAACGGCTAAGATTAGATCTGGATTGATCCATGTCTTTTGGACCACTCTAACACAGATTCATATTAATACACATTAATATTTTATTTTCCCTAAGTTTAGACTTAGGGACTCCATTAAAAATATTAATTATTTTAATATCTCCTGATTCCTTTAGAATTTGCCCATACCCTTTCTGGGTATTGGAGATCTCATGTGCCCCAACCTCTCCACCAAATTTTGTGGCTAGAGCACATCCGATGCCACCCCAAATCAACACTGGGATAGCAGGACAGCAGCTAGTGCTCACGCAGGGCCACACAAAGGCAGCTAAGTGTTGTGCAGAGCACCAGAGAGGCCAGCGTAGCTGACGCAAAGGCTCAAAGAGCTGACACAGGGCCTCTTGGGGCTGATGCAGGCCAAGATAGGCTAACGCAGTCCAAATTGGGCACACGCTGGGGTTTCTAAGGCAGATTGGTGCTGAGTAGCTACCAGAAGGATTATTTGAGGTTTCAGCCAGTAGATTTGTCAAAAACTGAAGGGTATTACTGCTAAGGAAATTCTCTATTGGGTAGGCTAGTTTCGGCACCCATATTGTACTATGATATTGCTTAATAAGAAAACCCTCAAATAATTGCACCCGTTTTCCCGCATTGGGTATTTCCGAGGACATTAGTCCAAAAATTATGGTGACATATGGTGTGTTTGTTCTTGTTTCTTTTAGTTGTTGATCTGTAATATGTTGAGCATGCACTAGTGTTTATTTTCAGTATTTACATTGTAAATAACTTGTTAAGGAAAAATAACAAGTAGGTAGGAATAAATCAGATAAAGTGCATGAAGGGTTTCTAACTAAGTAAACTTAGAAACTTTAACACTATCTAAACATAACCATAAGCAAATATAACTAGATCAATAATAAGACTCAACCTCTATTATATGCTTCCACCATATAATATTTCCATATGAACTCCCTTTCTAAATTTAAACTCTTGCCGAAACTTACCTCTGCCAAAACTTTGTGCTCCGCTCAATATATGAGATCTCTGCTAGTTTGTTGATGGGTTGTAATGAAACCAAATCATAATATTGTCACAAAACCTCCAAATTAAAGAGATTACACTCCATATTCGAAACATGCTCAACAAAATTTTAATGGCTTCAAACCCTTCTAACGAGTTCACATGACTAGATCTCTGTTAAGAATTCATAGCCAAAATTCCACAACGAATAGAAAAAAATCAAAACCACTCCAAACCATGTCATGTATTACATTGATTTAAAAACCAAACCATCAGATCATTGTACCGAACTTTTCACAAATAGTAAACATATCAAAGCTCATTCATTGTTCGATCGAATATGTGTCATCGCTCCATTGCATTCAGCTTGTAATCGCATGACTTGTTATGGTCACATGGTTGTCCCAATTGACCATAAGACCGACTTTTTAAACCCGGAGCTAACATTTCCATAAGCCATAAGACCATGCCCATATGACCTAGACCCAAGAATCATTGAGTGTCAAAATGCTAATGCCATTGATAATGTCACAACAGCCACGTGGCATACCTAGAGGGGGCCACATGTCACCCAAAACACGCTCATTAGATAGCTGAAATTGCCATTTTTGTCTGACAAGTGGCATTCTCGGGTGGCTCCTCATCGACATGCTAACATTGTCTACTAATATAAACTTGCCACATGTCATAATCCTATTGGTCTGCTTGGACTGGTTAAACATCAAACATCATTTCCTTCTTCTGACCATTAATTTTTTGAGGACACAGTGGATTGATCTGAGACTTGCATGGTTTTTAACTATATTAACTAATGCACAACTCCATGTGCTTGTGGCCATTGATCTGCCTATCCAATGGTGGATCTTTAAGGAACTTCCACGATGTTTAACAAATTAATATTTTGGGTTTGGCCCTATAGTTTTTCCTTTTAATTTTTTCCCCAATTAATACTAATTTTCAACTGTCCATAACTTCTAACCCGGGAGGATTTTTTCTAAGAGGTATCAATTAGAACTACTTGACCATGCTATTAGTGAGATATTTTGGGCATTTTTTCTTCTTCAAAAACTAAAATAAATTTAAGCACCCTGTTACCGCTCAAACTAGTAGGGGACATAAAAGGGATTCCTAAAGGGGAAATTGTAGGCCAATGGCAACAAATGGAGACTTAGCCCACTGTCACCTCAGCTGACGCTCCCTTCTATTTACGAAATTTCACCGATGGGAGGAGACCCGATATAGTATGGAGTCCCTGATGAAGGATAAGTCATCAAAGTAATGTGGAGTGACCCAAATAATCCCTTTCCCGGAAGAGTTAGAAGGATAAGGCTTGCTTCTTTTCTAACCAAAGTACAATGTCTTCCAGGGAAATGAAAGGAGGATTGAAGGGTTAGGTTTATGGGATATAACTTATGAAGGGATTTCCCAATCCCTAAAATCCTTTTTGTAGTTGGTATCCCAGATGGTTCTTGAAGAATTGTCTTTCAAAGGAATTGGGCCACACAGGACCATGTGGACCCTGTCTAGGATAGGGGGAATGAGTACAACAACCAATGATGTTCTTAACCTAGACAAGGTGGGGAGAGGATCAAAGAAACAATTTTCACTTGAAGGTGTTGGATTGATCCTATGAGGTACCATCCTCGAGGATGCTAATGCAAAGTTTGATCCCAAAGCTAGGTTTTGGATTTTCTCCCAAATCCACCAACAAAATGGCTTCAAAATTGGAGAGCTTGAGGAAACACCAATGCAGGAGACCTTAGGAGATTGAACTTTTTGGATGGCTAGCTTGTTAGGAAATTGATGCCCTAGGTGCCCCAACTTAGCTGGACCTAGAAGAAGGTGAAAGAATGTGATTTTTGGTGATCACCTTTTGGTAGATCAGTGCCTTAATCAAGCTCTTGTTCAATTTTTTGTGTTATTAGCCTTGTCTCAATGTTATTTATCATTTCTGCAAGTTTCATGAAGTCCTAGGCAAAGGCCTAAGTCCTAGCCTTGAAAAAGTGGCTCATAATCCAGGGTCGTTGGCATAGAACTGCCTGACAAAGGCCACAGTCGCAAGGAGACCTTTCTATGGGAGCGACTGGGGATCTAGTTCAACAAAACATCAAGTTCTCTTAGGGGTTGAACACCTGGAGGGGTTGGTTGGCTCTTGGAGGTTTTGTAGCTCCTTAGGAAGGTTAGTTTGGTTTCGCTTAGTCGATTCCACTTCCTTAACTATACTTGGGGTGTTGAATCATATCATAGTAATTCTTAATCACATGTTTACCCCAGTGGACCGGTTATCTTGGGTAAAGGTGGGAGGAGGGTGTTATAGCTCTAGCATTGCATGTAAAACTCTTGGTAAGTGCAGGTATTGTTTTCTTATATTGCATCTTGACATTTATTTTCATATACTAGCCAATATTCTCTCTCCATGGTAGTTAGGATTGTTTCTATTATACCTTTACAGAAATAATTCTTATGCGTTTAAGATATTCATGGCATTGAGAAGAATTAGTAACAATTGAGAATATGTGTCATTCCCAGTAAGAAGGTAGGATAGGTAGTTTACGTTGCAGCCCAATAATGAAGTGGGATAGCTTGAGTGACTCATTCTCATTTTGTCTTTCCTTCCCCAGTTATGTACTGGTGTTAAGGATTTCTTTCTTCATTGATACCTCACTAGCATCATCAAAACTCATCACCTTTCCCGTTCCATGTTAGTCTTGCCTCCTATAGCATTTGTTGTTGTGCTAGTTTTTCTAGATCTCATATTTGTTGGGGCTTCACTAGTCCTCACAACACTTGCACCATAATTAGATACATTTTGTCGTTATTGCCTCCTGCATTCATAGGTATTTCAAGAACTCTTCCACCTTTGATGACCTTACTTTCTTTGCATGGGCATTGCCACCATTTGTCTTCAATGGTGCTTCAACAATGTCACTGTCTCCCTTATTTTCTCCAACCGCTTTTGTTTGTCTCTTTACCTTCGTAGAGAGTTGGAGTTGTGAAAATTTGGAGACCCAAATTTCTACTGCAACAACTGATTAAGTATCTTCTATTTGTTTAATTACTAAACAGATTATTTACTGCATCCTACAACAAATATTGAAACTAATACACTGCAACCTTCACTAATTAAATTAAATGCGGAAACAAGAAATTGAGCAAGAAAGAAATACACAACACATGACACCGTTATTTTTGGACAAATGTCCCCTAGAAAAACCCAATGCAAGAAAACCGTTGCAGCAGCTGAGGGTTTGTATTATTAAGCAGTAGTTTTCTGGATACAATTCGTTGGATGCCCAATTGGCTATCCGATACAGAGAGAAATTGGAAAAAAGGTTAGTGACAGAAATCTCACACTGTGCTGGGAGATTTGATTCTGATTAGGGGCTTGCTGACTGGGCCTACGCTACCTCTACGCAGCTTCTGTGTCAACCCTACGTAGAACCGCATCACTCTGGCTGGGCTCTGCGTGAATCCCTATCTTGACCTCCTACTTACTGGAAATTTGATCTCGAGACCTTCCAGTCTCACACCCTGACTTCTTGCACTAAATCTCGTCCCTGCCTTGCACAACCCAGATCTGGAAAGCTTCCTTCAGTCTACTATCCCTGCCCCTCACTATAAGAATCACCTTGATCAACTCTCTAGAAACCTTTGTGCTGCCCTCTCTGAGAAAATCGATATCTTGATCTCTCTTCGATGTGTTTTCCAAATACCCATCGAAGTCCTTCTTATAATCCTCCAGTTGAGTAATCCATGGCCCATATTAGATTCTAATCAATGGCTCAGATCATTTGGACTCAATCTCCTTCTTCTTTTAGAAGTTTCGCCCTCAGTTTGATTAATACCCTTTAATTATTTTAATTCCTAAGTTTAGACTTAGGCATCCATTAAAAACAATTAATTATTTTAACAAAAATGTCTCTTGGTGGAATTTCCCAAAACGATTTCTAGGTATTCTGGAATACATGTGTCCAAGCCTCCCTTCAAATTTTGAGTCTTAGAGCACATTCAATGCTACCAAAAATCAATGCTCCCTCTTAGCGAATGAGTTCTATGAACTGTTTGACCTAGGTGGTATATCTAGACCCTTTGTGGTCGATCACGTTGTCTTTTGAATACCCATCTTCAACATAGTCCTCTCTTACATTCCTATTTGACCATCTTTTGGTGACATTAATTTGACACCATGTTGGTCATTTATGACTTGGGTATGTATGCAAGGGTCTTTAGGTGGATCTAACAATACACATGATCTAGGTGAGCCCTAGTTTCATCACTCCTTTCTATATAAAGTGTTTATCATGTTATAAAGGTTGCCGCATGTATAGAGATACATTTAACTTATACCCAGGCACCTACATCAGTCATGTATTACCTCACTCATCTTCCAAGAGGACATGTTGGAAGGTAGGCTTCTCATCAAAAGGTACTTTATTTATTATGCAATTGGGTGCTTATGCTTGTTTGTATTTGGGCATTCTTGTATTTGTATCAAGTCTTGTGTACTGTTAGGCCATGTATCCACATGCCTGGAGTGTGGTCATGATTCATATTGTGTTAAATGCTTACATCAACTTCTCACCCGGGAGGATTTTTTCTAAGAAAAATATAGGATTGAAGAGGTATCGATGAGAACTACGCAACCATGCTATTAGTGAGATATTTTGGGCATGTTTTTCTTCAAAAGCTAAAATAAATTTAAGCACCTTGTTACTGCTCAAACTAGTAGGGAACCTAGAGGGGATTCCTAAAGGGGAAATGCTAGGCCAAGGGCAACAAATGGAGACTTAGCCCACTGTCGCCTCAGCTAAGGCTCCCTTCTATTTACGGACTTTCACCGATGGGAGGAGACCCAATATATTATGGAGTCCCTGATGAAGGATAAGTCATCAAAATGATGTGGAGTGACCCAAATAATCCCTTTCCCGGAAGAGTTAGAAGGATAAGGCTTGCTTGGTTTCGAAGCAAAGTACAATGTCTTCTATGGAAATGAAAAGGAGGATTGAAGGGTTAGGCTTATGGGATATAACTTATGAAGGAAATTCCCAATCCCTAAAATCCTTATTGTAATTGGTATCCCGGATGGTTTTTGAAGAATTGTCTTTCAAAGGAATTGGGCCACGTGTGACCAAGTGTACCCGATCTAGGATAGGGGGAACGAGTACAACAACCAATGATGTTCTTAACCTAGAGAAGGTGGGGAGAGGATCAAAGAAACAATTTTCACCTGAAGGTGTTGGTTTGATTCTATGAGGTACCATCCTTGAGGATGCTAATGCAAAGTTTGATCCCAGAGCTTGGCTTTTCTCCTAAATCCACTGACAGAATGGCTTCAAAATTGGAGGAGAGCTTGAGGAAAAACCAGCGTAGGAGACTTTAGGAGATTGAACTTTTTGGAGGGCTAGCTTGTCAGTAAATTGATGCCCTATGTGCCCCAACTTAGCTGGACCTAGAAGAAGGTGAATGAATGTGATTTTTGGTGATCACCTTTTGGTGGATCAGTGCCTTAATCAAGCCCTTGTTCAATTTTTTGTGTTAGTAGCCTTGTCTTAGTGTTATTTATCATTTCTGGAAGTCTCATGAAGTCCTAGGCAGAGGCCTGATTCCTAACCCTAAAAAGGTGGAGTTATTTACTGATGATGGATAGGACTCCCACCTATAGAGTTTAGGCCGAAACACGGCCCCTTGACCAGAACGCAGGAATGGCGTGACCCGTAATTCAGGGGCGTGGACGAGGCTGAGGTGGAGGAGGACCTAGAAGAGGTCGCGGACAGCTGATATGTTACAATTGCGAGGGGCCAGGACATTATGCCCGTGATTGTACGAATCTAACGCGTTCGTCATGCTTTTATTGTACATTGTTTGATCATGAGACAGAGGATTGTCCCACACTGGTATCGAGGTTGCGTGACAAGGGAGCGCTCCAACCTCCACCAACTCAGAACCTGCAAATGATGAGGTCTGAGTTGTGTTAGGAAGACCCTAATGTGAACATTGTTCTTTGAAGTGGAATTACAACAGGGGATGATAAAGGCAAGCAGCCTAACGATAGTACTTGGGTTCACAAGGGTTCGATGAAAGAACCAGAGTTTGATTTGGAGTGCGCTAAGGAAACTTTCATGGAAGCTAGGAAGAGCTTCACTGATGCCTCCACTTTAGGAAGCAAAGACAGACCGGAACCAGAAATGGACCCATCAATGCTCACGACGTTCCTAGAAATATGCATGAAGCTACTGCGCGACAGCAAGGCTATAAAGGGATTGCAGGAACTCATAAATATATGCGTTGGGACCATGCTAGGAGAACCGCGCATAGTCCGAAAGATTGGAAAGCATGTGACGAGGAGGGGAAGAGAAATGAGATTGACTGCGCAGATTGGAGAATATGAGATGGACCAAGTGATTCTGGATTTAGAATTGGACGTGAATGTTCTGCCGAAGCAGACATGGGAGTGCATGGGAAGGCCTATGCTACAATGGTCTCCTATCCAACTACGAATGGCGAACCAACAAAAGATAATACCTATGGGGAGATTGTAGGGAATCACCATGGATATTGAAGGAGCAAGCGCGCTAGCATATTTTGAAGTGATAGAGATTGTTGCTGACAGCAATCCCTACCATGTGCTATTAGGAATAGATTGGGCCACTCACATGAACAGGGTGATAAATTTGAAGAAGAGCAAGATGATTTTTGAAAAAAGTCTCTGCGCGTATTCATACCTTTGGACCTTGCAGAAGGATTGTGCTACACGGAGCTAGTGCGCGACTATGAAAACAACGACGATTTAGACTGCATCTACAAGATAACCATGCGAGAGGAAGACTAGGTAAATCCCACCACGGATGGACGAATCTCATGGGAGCATGAAAGCTCATGTACATTGGATTCGATGAAGAGATAGAGCGATGGCAGAACCGGTTACACAAGGTAACCATGCTGAACTGCAACATGATGACAAGATCACTGTGGTACGTATCAACAAATGTAAGGGATTTGCCTACGTATGATGGGTTAAGCGAGGTAGACGCTTTCCTGAACAGATTTGAAAAAGAGGTGTCGGAACAACAATGTTTCAAGGCCTTGAAATGGGTACTACGTGCTACGCCCATGAGGTGGTGGGGTACGCACCAAGGAAGCTTTGAGGACTGGCACAAATGCAGGAGAATGATGCGCATGCATTTTGGGAAGCCTCAGATGTGTCTAAAAGACAAGTATGATGGACGGGATGATCCGCGCATGCATCTATCCAGGTGGGTACAGGCATATCATAAATAATCTGCGCGGATGCACATGGACTTCGTGTTCAGAAACAAAGTCAATAAGCAGGTGTTGGCAAGGCAATTGCGCGAAAGGTCCCTCCAGTTGGGACGATGAAGTCTCGAAAGAACACGTGTGCAAAAGGTTATCCACGCAGAAGCCTTTAACGGAGTGTGCGAAGCACTGAACATGGTATATAATGCACAGCGGAGTGATTGGGACTTGCACGTCCCAGCAATTCTATGGGCTTATGGGACAACAATGCCTTCTACATTGGCCTATGGAGCAAACACTGTAGTTCCAATAGCGCGTAGTAAGCCTAGTCCGTGCATAGCAGCACCAGTAGATATGACGGTTCACGGAGCCTTGGAAGAAGGGATCGCGTAGCTGAACAAAGCATAACGCTTGGGACCTGACGAAGAAATCCAACAGGGTGATCTTAGGCTCCAAGAAATTATGAAAGAAAGGGTGTGATTAAGGGAGAAAAGCGCTTTGGTGGAAGTGAAAGTCAAGAAGCTCCAGGAAGAAATAACGAAGGATTTTCTGGATAAGAAAATCAGGATAATAAAACATGGTGCACACGATTACGGGGATGAATTTGGGAACTACCGCCAAGAGTTGATCAGCCTGATGCCTTGGATTAGACCGCATATTACCATAGGGATCACCCACGGTGGCGCGTTGCAGACGGTAAAGTGCGCAACGCAGCTAGTAACAATAAAAGGTGGATGTTTTCCAGGAAAAGTGATGGATGACCAGTTGAACCCTATATAGGTGGCGCGGCCACCTGACTAGCCGTGGGAAGTACATTCTTATCGCTCCCGGAAATTGGAAGGATGCACGGGACTATAAAATACCCTACCAAGAAGTGGAACGAACTGCCTTATATAGCAACAGGTGATGTGATCTTCGATGTGCTTTTGACGTGGCTATCGGAGTGGTGCGCTTTGGACATCTCTGCGTTGGAAAAATTTGCTACGCAGAAGAAGGAGGAGGCAAAACTGCACGTGGTGCAGTTGGCGGAAAAGAGAAGGAAAGAAGCAACAGTAGCAAAAGTGTAAGAGGCACGGGACGCTGCGCAAACAACAGCAGAACAAAAAAAGGCCACAGCAGCAGCAGCAGAGAAGGCAGCAGAGAAGGCATGTGAGGGCCAGAAGTCACCTTCGCCTGAGCAAGAGAAAGAGATGGAAACAGAGGAAGAAGAGGGCAATGTGGACCCACAAACAACATCAACACAATTGAAGCACTAGCGCCCAAGCGACCAGATGGGGCCTTGCAAGAAGGTAAAAGTGTCCAAGTTGTCTATCGACTTGATCACCCTTACTGAGGGGGATCTGCATGATATAGGTGAAATGGTGCGCGACGTCACCACATAGGCCCTCCAGAACTTCGCGAAGGAGAATCCAATTGTGTTGGGGGCCCTCCAAGCATAGATTCAGGAGTTGTAGGTGCGCGCTCCTCAGGCTGGTACCCTCTCGACCAACCTTGCAGTAGGAACAACAGCTACCAAGGAAATGCTGCACGCTTGTACAACCAACACAATAGTGCTACCAGAAGGGGCACTCGTTATAGCAAATGAGGCCGACCGGCCTATGGTTAGTACATTGAAGGGGATAGGGATCAACATGGCTGCACTCTCGTGGGAGACACTATGTTCTGCAAGACGGGATTACTGCAGAACTACAGGCTAGGGATAGCCCTGCGTTGCAGGTGCTGAGTGAGCAGAAGATCAACATGGTGCAGTTGAGCTTGCGAGGTGCGAGAAGAAATGGCTAAGGTTCAGCTGGAGCTGAACCTTCAGATCGCAGAGCTACGGTTGAAGGTGCAGCCTTCAATTCCTCCAGAGGTAAGGGAATAGCGCGCCAGCGCCATCACATCAGGGCTAGAGGAGATTAGCAGTGCAGTAAGAGACTACACCAGAGTGTTAGAAGAATAATTCGAGGTCCTCACAAATCTGCAGGAGGACCCAAACGTACAGTGCTTGGAAACAAAGGCGCGTGAGCTACAACAGTAGTCCAACAACATCAAAGGGATCGCGCAGATGGTGGCCCTCACTCAGAGGCTCGTGCGAATGCAACAGGCCAAATTGCTTAAAGAGGCATTGGACAATTGAAGGCAAGCTCATGTAGATGCAGGGGACACAGAACCAGATCCAGGGAAGTAGTTTCGACACTGCGGTCTCAGAGCAATGTGTACAAGAGATTCAACAGGCAGCCGCTCAGTGCGCTGCCGACCTTGCAGCTGTTCAAGCAGAGTTGGGAGGTCTCTGCGTGAAGATCTCCACATTGACAGAGTGACTCGTGGGCGAGTCACAATGTTTGTGTTGGGGGCCTGTTGGGTGTGGGATCCCCCGAAGGCAAGTTTTGGGTCTTAAAGACCAAGTTTTGACTAAGTCTATTATAAAGACTCCGCAATTTGTGGGCGCGGAGCACGAAGCTGTAATAGAGTCATAGGGTTTTCCACCCTTACTTTTGTAAATGTGGTGTCTGTTTGAGAAATCTACCCATGGTCCGTAGACCATGGAATTGTATAAATAGAGCGAGGCTCTAAGTGTAAAACATCTAATAATCTAATTATAGAAATATATCGATGAAACAGTGAGTCGAAGTGTAAAGTTGTGTCTTTGGGTCGTAGAGTAGGAGAAGGCCCTGGAGTTGAGTGCCCAGAGGCCTAGTAGTCTGTAGTTGAGTACGGGGACCCTTGCAGCTGAGTGCGCAGGGTAGGACAAGTTTGTAACCGTTCGAAACAACAATAAAGAGAAGTTTTACGATATTTCTGTGTATGTTTTCCTGTTTTATGCATTATTGGGTATGAATAACAAGCTTAATGTTTATTTATTGCGCGAACTTATATAAATGTGTTGAGTAAGTGAATATAATACAAGGTATCTGTTTATGCGAAGATAACTAACTGTTATAAGAAGATAAGTAGGATCCACGGTGTGACATAGGGAAATAGTGCAGATCGCTGCTCCAGCACCGCAAAAGCCCCACAACTCCTGGTTAGGGCTGCGAAGGCGAATATATCAAGGCGAGAAGGCCTCACAGGCCAGGGAAATGCACGAAGTAACATGCACAAAGGTATTCATAGTTGGACTAAAATCAACCCCTTAGACATCTCAAGGGTGCGGAAACCTGGTTCCAGCATCCCCCCATACAGCTTCGGGTGAGACCTCAGTCTGCGCTCCACGGACTATTGTCGAAAGGGCCAGTAGTATAGGGATTTGTTTGGCTATTTAACTCCAAACCTGGGTCAGGCCCCAACAAGCCAACAAAAAAGTACACTAATGTGGAAGTGGTGCACTTGGGCTTGCCTCAATGGCAAGTGTGATCAAGCCTAGGTGGTCATATGTCAAGCCCAGATGGCACAAATCACTGCTACAATGATGCCCTGCACTACCCTAGTGGAATTGTGTTGTCTGCTGTGCAGATGCTGCTAGAAACCCCACCTCCGATGCTCAAAAAATTCTGGGAAATTAACTCGGGCCTCTCCACCAAATACACAGAACAACCGATGAAGGAATTGGCCAAATTTTGACGTAGAAATTTTGGCTCAAATTCTCCCTAGCTCTTATAGCTTCTATCTTAGTTGGGATCCCTGTTTTACCCCACAGATCTGCCGGGAAAATTCTAGAAAATTAGCCCCAAGCTCCTCAACCAAAACCCATCAAAACCCAGAAAGTGTTTGGCCTGGTTTTAACCTCGAAAATTCATCCTCCCAAGAGTCACTCTCTTCTCCAATTGCTGAAGTGTACGACCTGCCTGTAAATCCATAATAAGCCCTCCAAAGCACACCAAAATGGCTGAGATAATCTTCCCCGAACTTCCCCTTATCTCTCCCGACAAATACTTGCTCCAAAATTGACCCACGAATCCCCCACGTGTGCCCAGTGATGAATTCCTGCACTGGTCATGAGTGTTGGAAATAACACTACTCCTCAATGGAAATCTCTAGCTCCCAAAATCCTCATAAAGGCTAGTCTTCCCCTGTACTTCCTTCTCCAAAACTCCTCCAACAATTGCTCCCTGGAAGGTCACTGAATGGTCTCTTGCGTATTCCAATACTACGTGTTTCTAGAGTATGCACTGACTGAATGATGGTTGCATTGAGAGCTCTGAATATCCACCTACAATCTCTCGGAATGATAGAAAGGGACCTCACTAGGATGGAATTTGTGGTCCACCGAAGAGAGGGTGTGTTATCCACTTGGAGAACTTGTGCTAAACAATGAGTGGCCCAGCTACGCAACTAGTGCAACTAAGAGTGAGTTCAATATGTCCAAAAGATCCCAAATGAGGTTGAGCCTCCTCTATTTATAATTCGTGGGCCTCTTTTCCCATGTGGGCCCCCTCCAACTAGCAATTTCACTTTCCCTCC